>JADBHU010001046.1:0-23252 GCA_017140155.1 Fusarium devonianum
CCCGCCATCTAGCTCACACCGGGTGCTATCAACACTACCGCGTAGTGTAGTCAAGTGGTGTCGTTGAAACAACCCGCTAATGCTGCCAATCCACCAGGTCTCAAGACTGGCTTCACCTTTCCCGCAACCATGTTTGGCGCCATCTTCGGCTACGGTTTCATTCTCCTCCTGACAAAGTCCCTTCCCAACGTCCCCTTCGTCGGTGGAAAGTTTGGTCCCCAGGAGAACTCCATCATCCAGGCCTCGGCCACCGGAGCTGGTGGCATGTCCGGCATCTTCGTCGCCGGTCTGCCCGCCATGTACCGCCTCGGCCTCTTGTCCGAGGACCCCAAGGATGATTTTGGTCGAATTCTGACCATCACTTTCGTCTGCGCCTGTTCGTACCACCCCTTTCTGACAAGAGTCTTTTGCGATGACAGTTGACTAACATCTCGACAGGCTGTAAGCTTTTCCCGATTGCAGTTCCGCCACGGCACATCCACTCGTAAACAGCTACTGACAGTCTTTTTCTAGTTGGTCTCTTCGCTGCCGTTCCCCTTCGAAAGTTCTTCATCATCAACGTCGCCCGAGAGCTCAACCTGGTCTTCCCTACCCCAACTGCGACTGCCATGACTATCCGATCCATGCACGCCCTGGGCTCTGGCGCTGCTGACGCCGTGCGAAAGATCAAGGCTCTCGGCTACTCTTTCGTCATTGCCTTCCTGATCATCGTCGTTGGCCAGTACGCTGACGGCCTCCTCCACAACTGGCACATCTTTACCTGGTGCGTTCTTGGCATTGATCAACCCCAGAGATCATATTACCGGCGAACTGTTCACTAACGATACTTGTAGGTTCTACGTCTGGGGCGGTTACAGTGTCCAAGGCCTCCTCGACATCGAGAACTGGGGCTGGTACATCCAGCTGACCCCCGCCTTCTTCGGCTCCGGCATCCTCGTCGGCCTCAACGCCGCCTTCTCGTGGTGGGGCGGCACCGTCTTTGCCTGGGCCTTTGCTGGTCCCCTCCTGGTTCACTACGGCGAGTGCATCGGCGTCGCTGTCGGCGAGGGCAAGTGGGAGGGCCTCACCCGCTTCAACATCATGACCGGCCTCGACAACCCCGACTACGAGCCCTCTCCCCGATACTGGTTCCTCTGGCCCGGTGTCATGGTCCTCGTCGTCTACAGCCTGATCGAGTTCTTCCTCCACGCAAAGGTCGTCTACGACGGCTTCAAGTACGCCATGCGCGAGTCCGCCCGCTCCATCAACAACAAGCTGCAGGCCCACGGCAAGAACAACACCTTCCTCGAGAAGCAGGCGGCCAAGGCTGATGAGGGAAGCGGTCTCGTCGAGGACTTTGCTCTTCCCGGCGACCAGGTTCCTACTTGGGTCTGGGTCGTCGGTGCTCTGGTCTTTGTTGTCATGGCCTGCATTATCGCCGAGCTCCAGTTCCACATGAACGCTGGCCTGGCCATCCTCGCCTGTATCCTGGGCCTGCTCTTTGCCTTTATGTCCATCTATGGCGGCGCTGTCACCGACTGGTAAGTCCATAACCCTCACCGCAAGCAGTATAATGTATGACTGCTTTTTGTGTGTTCCTTGCTAACCTTGCCACCCCAGTGCCCCCCTCACTGCCTCTGCCAAGGCCTCGCAGCTTGTCTACGGTGGCATCACCAGCAACTACTCGGACAAGATTGCTGCGCGCCGAATCAACCTCGTCGCCGGAAACATTGCCTCTGGAACTGCCGATGTCGCCGTCTCTCTGGTCAGCGATTTCCGCGTCGGCTTCCTGCTCAAGACCCCCCCGAAGCTGCAGTTCTACGCCCAGGCGATCGGAACCTTTGTCTCCATCTTCCTGGCCCCCGGCATCTTTGTCCTCTTCATGTCTGCCTACCCCTGCGTGTTCCGGCCCAGCGACGACCCCAAGGACGTCTGCCAATTCAGCGCCCCCTCGGTCGCCGCCTGGGAGGCCGTGGCCGTGGCCGTCACCATGCCCAAGATCCCCATCCCCGCCTCTTCCGGGTACTTCGCCATCGCCATGGGCATCCTCTGTGCCATCCAGGCCGTTGTCAAGACCTACTGGCTCGTCGGCAAGCGCGAGAAGTACCGCGACTACCTGCCCAACTGGATGTCCATCGGCGTCGCCTGGGTCCTTGGCCCCGACAGTGGATATGCCAACGCCATCATGTTTGGTGCCATCACTGCTTGGTGGTGGAGGAAGTGGTTCACCAACCACTTTGAGATGTACGCCTTTGCAGTTGCCGCTGGTCTGATTGCCGGCGAAGGTCTCGGCGGTGTCATCAACGCCGCCCTCGAGCTTGGAAAGGTTGCTGGTGGCACCGTTGGAACTATGATTGCCCTGCCTGGTGAGGAGTGGTAGAGACGGCAGAAGCTCACGCTCGCGCTAGCCTTTGTGCGATTCTATGAACCTCCAAGAGTGCAACCTTATGGCGGGACTGGAATCGAGTATATATATAATTATGGAAGCCTAATTCATACTATCTTTAAACCCTGCAATGTATTCTGATGATGTGATCCATACAACACGGTGCACTTGTTGACTGCTTGTGAGTCTTGGTAGCCCGTGACCATTCTTGTGATCTTGAAGCAAGTTAAGTGTGTATTCAAAGGACTTATAATAAATGAGCACTATCATCACAGTCATCACACTGCCCTCCCGTGTCCACTACAAGACATTCGTCACCAGCTAAGCCGAGGTGGCAATGCACTAACAATACCTTACCCAGCCAGATCCGCTCTTTTCCGTCCAACTACCGACCGAGTCCCCCCTCGGCCCACAGTGCTTCCGAGATGTCATCCTCACAGTAGCACAATTCCTCACTGCAACATCCGCTTTTGTTAACCTACAGTACTACGTAAGTTACGGCTACTATTGGGTTGCAGGAAGTATGGACTCGGCGGAAGAACCAGCAGAGCGCTACATCCGCAGCCGCATCGCCAACGCCTGCGACGGCTGCAAAGCCCGCAAGGTCAAATGCGACGGCAAACTGCCCTGCAGCTACTGCGCCCGACGCCAGCGGCCCCATGCCTGCCACTATTCGCCCCAGCAGCGAAGACGACGCCGGAATGGCTCGTCTCTGGCCTCGATGCGGTCTCCGCCAGCGTCCGAGAGGGACGCCCACGCGCGATCTACAGGAGGGCACACCTCGCCCTCGACGCCAGCCGGGTCGGACCTGGCAAGGCCCGTCATCTCACAGCAGCAGCAGCAGCAGCAGCAGCAGCAGCAGCAGGGCTTGGACGCCGAGGAGGAGACCGAGGTGCCGAGAGAGGCCCGGCTGGTCTGCGATGCCCAGGGCAAGCTGATCTTTGTCGGCGACTGCGCGCCCCTGTCCTTCTTCCAGTCGGTCCGCCAGCTCGTGACGACAAGAGTCGGCCAGAACGCCTTTGCGCCCCAGACGAGTCGCTACTCGGTGCTCGAGAACGCCCCGGCGCATCAGTCTCGGCGCGTACCGGGGGATGGCCGCCTGCCGAGCGTCTGCGCCGACGACATTCCCGCTGCCGTGTCGACGTATCTGTCCGCCGCAACGGGGCTCGTGGACCTGTTTGACGACCGCAGGCTCGTGCAGGACCTGATGCAGTGGGCCAGCCTCGAGCACAAGCCCGACGATGCGGCCACCGTCGTGAATCTCCTGGTGCTGGCCATCGGGAAGCAGATCGACAACGAGGAGCTGGCGCAGGACTACTTTGAGTACGCCCGCGACAGGGCGTACGCCACTCTCAGCGGGAACCTCAGCGTCACTACCATTCAGACATTCACCCTCATCACGCTGTACATGCTCTGCTCCTGTCAGATCAACGGCGCGTTCCTGTTCTTCGGCATCGCTGTGCGGGCGGCCTACTCGGTCGGCATACACAGGACAGAAGTCAATGCGCGGTTCGGACAGGAGACGCACCGGCAGAGAGACCGTCTGTGGAAGAGCTTGCGCGTTGTCGATCTGTTCCTTAGCACCTCCATGGGCAGACCCCCAGCGACCTCAGACGTTGACTGCACGGTGCCGTATCAGAGTCCCAACGACAGCACGGATGAGTCGCCCGACCTGCTCAATGCGTCTGTTCAGATATTCCTTGTCCTCGAGGGGGTGGTCACAGAGATCTACTCACGACGAAAGATATCGCTGCAACTCACCGAGGGGATATCGCTTCAGCTGCGAGACTGGTCGTCTCGCTGGCTGAAGCAGCTCAAGGACATCATCGCGAACCCCGAGGCCCAGGACCGAGCTCAAGCCAGCGGGGCTTGCCAGGTCCTGTCCACCTACTACTACGCGGTCATGCTTGTGTCCCGGCCATTTCTGATGTACGAGCTTTGTCGGCGTCTGTCCGACGGTGCGACGGCGTCAAGCGGTAGATCTGCGTTGACGTCGGGGAAATCAAAGCTAGCCGATGCCTGCATTGATGCGTCCAGCCTCATGATCGACCCGATACTGGACCTGATTGAACGCGGGGTTCTCGTTGGTCATGTTCCCGTTCTAGTGTGAGTATTAACTGAATTTCCACGGACCACTAGTCTCTAACTTGTCGACAGATCATGGCTGTTTGCGAGCTCCCTCGTCCTTGGGGTTGGTCTCCTCGGAGGCTTTGGTCGGATACTGGAAAAGTACACCCGCATGTCCATCCACGCTCTGGATCACTGCTCCAAGCACGACACGCACGCAAGGCAGTACTCGCTCATTGCCCAGTCTCTCCTGACCGCAGCCCTCGAGCATCTTGAGAAGCGGGAGATGATGGAGCGCCAGCGCCGAACGGAAAACTCAAGCCAGCTCTTCGGGCTGATCCCTTCTGAAGCGGGTGTATACTCTGCCTCTCCAGCGCAGTCCGGAGACGTAGGCCACTCGGTTGCCAGTCCGGGTCCCAACAGCCGACCAAGAGACTCGCTGGATAGGTCATTCCTGCAGCACAACGGACTGCAGGGTGTAGGATCACCTCCTTTTGGGGACCTGGACTCTGCTTTTCTGGGCTTGAACGACTCTCTGCTTCAGACGCCGGATGCGAGCTACTGGGGTGGGCCAATGGTCGATGGAGACTCTGGCTCGGCGCTGAATTTGTTTGCTTTGTTGGATGCGGGCGGTGGAATTGATCTAGCTCATCATCTTTGACTGCGGCAAGATACCGGCAATAGATTTCTCGTTTATGCGGCTGAGATGTCTGCAGAGTAGCGGAGCATCGCAGTTATCAACTCCCTTCCGATCCCGTTCTATCTTCCGTGTCCGGGAATCGGAAGCGCGGAGACAAGATATCCACCATCCGGATGCCGAGAGGACGCTGACCAACACACCCGGCATGCGGTACTTTTCTTGCAGCTGCGAGTGAGATTCGAAGCATGAAGATGCACGAAGGATCGAGATACAGGAGTAATTGGGTGTCGTCATTGGTCGGGCAGACTGCATCTGCCACGGGTAGCCGAAGTTTGAGGCGATGGATGGTATGCGGTGTTAGCCAGCCTGTGCCAAGAGACATGACTGCCTTTACTACTACAATTTGCTCGACATTAGACAGGGTGAACACTCACAGATAAAATGAACTACATTATTTAATGTTCAGGATAGATCAGGACTGAGGATGCCATGTCAATATCCTAGTACATTTTAAAATTCGACTGAAAGCCGAGTCACAATGGCCCATGTTCAATACACATACTCAAACGTGTTCTTCGCTCTAATTCATTACAAGGTCATCATTATTCTAATAACATCAAAGTCCCGCCTCTCACTGCCCCAGAGCCTGTCGCAACACCTGCATAAACTTCCACACGTCCTCAAACCTCGTGTACAGAGGCACGGGAGCCACCCTGATAACATCCGGCTTTCGCTTGTCGCAGATCACACCGTTCTCCTCCAGCGCCTGGCTCACGTTCTCCATCAGACCCTCCCTCAGCAGCACGCTCAGCTGCGTTCCTCGCGCCAGGGGGTCCCGGGGCGTGATGATGCGGCACAGCGGCGTCTCGTCGGCGCAGTCGGCCACGATCTCGTCCAGCAGGTGCTCGGCGTACGCGGTGAGGACGAGCGCCTTGGAGCGGATCTCGCGCATCTTGGTCTGGTTGAAGACGGAGAGCGCGCCCGACAGGCTGGCGAGGTCGATGGCCGACGGGTTGGACAGCTGGAAGCCCCCCGCGCCGGCCGTGGGCACAAACTTGTTGTCCATGTTGAAGCGCACGCTCTTGTCGCCTCCGTACCAGCCCATCAGGCGCGGGTGGTACGACGGCTTGCCCGAGTCGTCCTTGTACTCGACCTTGCCGTGCCTCTCGTGCACAAAGGCGCCGGCGATGGAGCCGGGGCCGGCGTTGATGTACTTGTACGTGCACCAGCAGGCAAAGTCGACGTTCCAGTCGTGGAGCTTCAGCTCGACGTTTCCGGCAGCGTGGGCGAGGTCCCAGCCCACGGTGATCCCCTTGGCCTGCGCGTAGGCGGTGATGCGGGGGATGTCGAAGAGCTGGCCAGAGTAGTACTGGATGCCGGGAAGCAGGATCAGGGCCGTCTCGTCTCCGTGCTCGTCAATGGTGGCGAGGATCTCGTCGGTGGTTATTAAGAAGTCCTCGTTGGGGCTGATCTTGACCATGCTCTTCTCCGGGTCCAGGCCGTGCCAGACCAGCTGGCTCTCGATGGCGTAGTGGTCGCTGGGGAAGGGCTTCCACTCGAGGATGATCTTGTGGCGCTTCTCGCTGGGCTTGTAGAAGCTGGCCATCATGAGGTGCAGGTTGGCGGTCAGGGTGTTCATGATGACAATCTCGCTGGGGGAGGCTCCGACGATGTCGGCAGACTTGATGGCGCAGTCCTCGGCCAGGTCCTGCCAGCATGTGAGGGGCGAGTTCTCCATTGTGCTGAAGTGGCCGTTGACGCCGATGGAGCCCCATGTCTCCAGCTGGGCGTTGAGATACTGTCGCACAGCCTTGGGTTGAGCGCCGAGGGAGTTGCCGACAAAGTAGAGGCATTGCTCAGAGTCATCACTTGTGAAGCCATTCTGGCCGTTGCTGTGGCCGTTGCTGTGGCCATTAGTGCCATTGTGAGTGGCGCTTCCGTTGGCTTTGAAGAGTCAGCAAAGTTCACATACACAATTGAGAAACAAACACTCACAAGGGATCGAGCCATCAAGGGCCTTCTTCTTGAGGGATCGCTTGGTGGGGATCACAAACTCATCCCGGAGGTGGCTTAGCCTATCCTGGGAATCAAGATTGCGGGCAAACTCGAGCGAGTTGGCGTCCTTGGGAAACTTGGGGGAGGCTCCGCTTCGGAGGCGGTCGACGAAAGCTGTCAGCTCCATTGCAAAGGGCTTTGTGACGAGGGAATAAGACGGTTTGAGAGAGCCTTGTGAGGAGATGCTATGACAACTGGGGGGCTTGTATAGAGGCTGATGGATGATGCTTGGATCTTGGGGAAATCGTATGACCTTCTCTCTCCAAGCAGGGGGATTGCGAAATCACTTTATGTTCCGTCGAGCCCCATCCTCGGCCTCGCCCGGCGCCGCAGAGAAGCACAAGCGGATCTGCGGAAGAGATCCACCCCACATCCGAAGTTCCGTCTTCCGCCACCGAGTCAGTGGGCGCCCGTTTCATTGTTATCCATTTTTGACATGGCGATGAATCATGATTGGCTTCGGGACTTGTTTTGAAATGCGAAAATTGGCCCGCATGATATCGGATACGGAAGAAGCGCGCTTCGTCGGAGGCCGGCTACGGAAGTGTCTAGCATCGGAGGATCGAAGGAAGCGGAAGAGACGATGGTAGAAGGATCCTTGGAAACAATCGAGACTGCTTCTCATGGACTTGATTCAACTTTATTTTAACCCCGTGCACTGGCGTCCATCGAGCCAATTCCAGCATCAACTCAGCTTCTTGCAACTTCATCACTACTTGCTTTACCTTCCATTGTTCCTCCACAGCTTCGATTACACAAGTTCACACACACACACACACAACCATGTCTCCCCACGCAGTACCTCACCAGATGCCGCGCATCAAGCCGACGGCAGAGCTCAAGGAGTTTGCCGTGTCAAGCAACGCCTTTCTCCCAGAGCAGAGCCCGTGCAGACAACTATCGGATTCCTACTACGAGCCCTGGGAGGTTGTGATACAGCACCTCCCTGCCCTGGTCGAGAACGGCATCCGCAGGGCGGTTGATCAAATGCCGGTGCTCTCCACAGACCGACTTGTTTCAGAGCCAGAGTGGCGCAGAGCGTATACCGTGCTGGCCTTCTTGACCCATGCATATGTCTGGGGCGGCGAGAAGCCCGAAGAGGTAAGCCACCTAGATATGCATTCTATCATGGCTTCAGAAAACTTACATCTGTTAGATCCTCCCTCCTCAAATCACCGTGCCGTTCCTTCAAGTCTCTCAGCATCTTGAACTCCCCCCTGTCCTCACCTATGCTGCCGCCAACCTCTGGAACTTTTCCTGCTCCGGCGGTGACTTTTCCGACCTGTCCCAGCTCGACACCCTGCACACATTCACCGGTACCGAGTCAGAGTCATGGTTCCTGCTCATCAGCGTCGCCATGGAGGCCAAGGCGGGAGGCATCATCCCTCGCATGATGGAGGCCCTCGAGGCTGTCAAGACAAGAGACTACGATGTCATTGTCTCGGCCCTGGAGGAACTCAAGGCATGCATCGAGAGCGTCGGCGTGTTGCTGGAGAGAATGTACGAGAAGTGCGACCCCATGACGTTCTATCACAAGATCCGGCCCTTTCTGGCTGGAAGCAAGAACATGGAGTCGGCCGGTCTGCCCAAGGGCGTCTTCTACGACGAGGGCGACGGCCGAGGCGAGTGGCGCCAGCTGCGAGGTGGTAGCAACGGCCAGAGCTCGCTCATCCAGTTCTTCGACGTCGTCCTCGGCGTCGAGCACACGACGAGCGGGAACAGCGCCCCCCAGAAGGGCGAGCGGAGCTACCACGACATTGTCCGCGACTACATGCCCGGCCCTCACTCGCGCTTCCTGACGCACGTTGCGCGCATGGGCAGCATCCGCGAGCTGGCCATGCTGCCCCCGGCCTCTGACGGCCAGCACCGTCTGCAGCGCGCCTTCACGGCTGCGACCGAGACGCTGAGCCAGTTCCGCAACAAGCACATCCAGATCGTCACGCGGTACATCATCCTCCCCTCGCGGCAGTCGGCGCAGGGCAGCGGCGGCCGCCAGAACCTGGCCAGCTCGTCGACCAAGAAGGCGGGAGAGGAGGAGCTGACGGGCACGGGCGGCACGACGCTGGTGCCGTTTCTGAAGCAGTCGCGGGATGAGACGACGGACGCGGGCAGGCTGGAGAGGAGGAACAAGGCTGCTGTTGTCTAGAAACTAGAGTCTTGAGGCTTTGCGTTTTGGTGTTTAGATATAGATATAGATATCCCCCCTAGATGATTAGAGCGTGTAGTACACCCATAGCGATGCATGTCGAAGGGTGCGATCAGCGGATGACTTTGGTAGATAATGTTTTATGCAAGACATGATGTTCAAACCTGGTAAATTTCCGACTGTTGTGTAACGTTCCATTTGCGATGGTCCATCAGCTGGGGAGACCCATTAAAGTGGAATGATTTACCCACTTGGCCGTTGATCTAGTACATGCGCATATCAAGAACCAGGAACAAGTTTCTTTTGGCTTGCATATGGAGTATCTGCTACCCCTGAGGTTGTCCAGCTGATGGCCAGTGTGCTGTAGTACGTGCTGTGCGTACAGAGTAAGTTTGCATCGGCTATTGTTTCGGTACTTGTTAGTATCTGCTTGCATAGGAGAAAGATAACGGCTATCCACCATCAGCAGCGCATCAGACACTGTGGATAATCATTCTGCCCTTCATATCACACTGTAACTGATTCATCTTCCAGAATTTATCATTCACCTCTAATATCTCCTCGTAAAGACCCCCACGCCTCGCTTCAGCCACCAGCCCGTCATCCACCACAGCCTTAGCTCAGAGTTTCAACGGACTCGCACTACTTTTACGATCTAGGTGTCAAGAAGGGATGGCTCCCCAGAGTTTAATCTCGTCCTCTTTCCAGACGGAACTCGGATCCGATAGACCTCTCCAGTTTGCAACGAGCGTGGGGGGTTTGTGGCGTGGGGGTTAGGGCGCTCCCCGCAGGAAGCTACCCAGCTTTTCACGGGTTTTAACAAGGACAAGGGCTAGTCAAAAGTCTAATGCGGAGAAAAGTTTCTCTGCTCGTGACATTCTCAGGCGACGGGGCTAGACGGTAATAGGTAAACTATTACCTACTTGTCAATGGGGCAGTTAGACGAGAATTTCCTGTCGGGGTATAGGATCGCTTGGCAAAATCTCCAACCATGGCCAGTCGTTCTCCAATAAGCAGACTGCCGTCTCGGGAACCCCCGACCCCAACCTCCCCTTAAATTCCCATACGATACATACATATCAACGGGGCAATATATAGCTATGCAGCTGCCTGGAGCCAGAATTGACAACTAGTTTCTTGTGAGCCCGGGTGGGATCGCAAGCCTGGAGTGGCAAGTCCGTGGCTGCTGTGTCTGGGGTTGCAACCGGGAATATCTAGACGGAGTAACTCAAAAGAGGGCGCAATGCGGAGACTCCGCGATGCGACTCCAGCCTTTGGGACTCCATTTTTTTTCATTTGGAGAAAGATCTGCTAGACTAGCTGCCAATCTCCTCTCCCGCACGCACCCAACGGAAGTCCTCCCCCGGCAGAACCTTGCTCTCTCGCCTCCGCCATGGCTCAAAGCAGACAACTATGCCCCTTCTCATCTGCCGTCTTCCTTACACAATTCTAGAGTCATCGAACCAGTGAGAGCCGCCACGGCTTGTCTCTCGGCTCTTTTTTTCTTAGTTGCCCCAATAGTCTCTGTGGAATCATGCCAGGGTTTAAATCCCCGGCCCCGGGTTCCCCCACGTTTTCGCCCTTGACCCTGTTGTGATGTGAGTGATCCCCCCGCCTGAGGGCCTCAACGTTGTGCTCGGTGATGATGTAACAATGGGCACAAGGAGAGGGCTGATTCATGTTTTCCCCTTGTTTTGCCCCAGTATTGCCTCCAGATGCAGATCTAGGTTGCATCGAGGAGGATGAGCCGTCGGTTGAGGAAGAAGATGAACAGTAATAAAAGGCCCCATCCGCCCATCGTCGGATTGTCATTCTGTGTTTCTGTCTCCAGTTGTTGGCTCAGTGTGTCTCCGAGGCATGAATTGAGTAACTGTCGCGCGACCCATCCCGAGCTGAGGACTTGGCAAGTGTGTTGTGTGCACCCAAGCAGCATCGCCCTGCGACAACAACCAACGCTTTACTGTAACAAACTTCTCGGGTTTTCCCACGAGAAGTACAGGCCCCTCAGACATCATGGCCGACACATCGTCAAAGCCCCTCGATGAGGGCGTGAGCGGCAAGGCCAGCCTCGACTCGCACCTCGAGTCGCAGATCTACGGCGCCCGCGCCATGGACTCGATCCACCGGCAGCAGGTCGAGAAGAAGCTGAAGCGCAAGCTGGACGCGCGGTGCGGCCTGTTTGTGCTCATCTACATCATGAACTACCTGGACCGCAACAACATCGCGGCGGCGCGGCTCAAGGGCCTGCAGGACGACCTCAACCTCAACTACTCCGAGTACGCGACGTGCCTGAGCATCCTCTACGTCGGCTACATCCTCATGCAGGTGCCGTCCAACATGCTCATCAACCGCATCCAGCGGCCGTCGCTGTACATCTCGGTGGCCATGCTGCTGTGGGGCCTCGTGTCGACGCTGTCGGGCAACGTGCACAACTTTGCCGGCATGGTCGCCGTGCGCTTCTTCCTCGGCTTCATCGAGGCCGCCTTTCTGCCCGGCGCGCTGCTGATCCTGTCCAAGTGGTACACGCGGCGCGAGCTGACCAAGCGCAACGCCATCCTGTTCTGCGGCAACCTCATCTCCAACGCCTTCTCGGCCCTGATCGGCGCGGGCGTCCTGTCCAACATGCAGGGCGTCCTGGGCCACGCCGCGTGGCGCTGGCTGTTCTGGATCGAGGGCGCCATCACCATGACCATTGCCATCTCGGCCGGCTTCATCCTGCCCGACCTGCCGCACAACTCGCGCGGCTTCACCGAGGAGGAGCGCCAGGTTGCGCAGCTGCGCATGGTGGAGGATGTCGGCGAGGCGGATACAGACTCTGCCGAGGAGGGCGTGTTTTACGGCTTCAACCTGGCGGTCAGGGACATCAAGATCTATGTCATGATGCTCACTTTTACTGCCTATGTTGTTGGGCTGTCGTTCAACGCCTTCTTCCCCAGCTTGACCGAGACCCTTGGCTTCAGCTACGTGCCTACCCTTCTCATGAGCTCTCCTCCGTGGGTCTTTTCTTGCATCGTGTCGTTGATCAATGCCTGGCACTCGGACAGGACGCAGGAAAAGGTATGTCTGGAGCGCAAAGATTCACCGTTGGTAGTAATAAGATGACTGACCCTCTTACTTAGTTCTGGCACATTGTCGGCCCCATCATCGTCGGACTCATCGGCTTCATCATCAGCATGGCCACCGAGGTCGTCGCCGCTCGCTACGTCGCGCTCTTCCTCCAGGCCAGCTCGTACGCCGGCTTCATCGTCTTCTACTCGTGGATCAGCTCGTCGTTCCCGCGGCCGCCGGCCAAGCGCGCCGTGGCCATCGCCATGATCAACGCCTTCAGCCAGCTGGGCAACGTGGCCGGGTCGTACGTGTGGCAGATGGAGGAGAACGGGTACCGCAAGAGCTACGGCATCGTGGTGTCCATGTTTGGCGTCACCATCGTCGGCTGCTGGATCTTCCGCAGGATGCTCATCGGGCTGAACAAGAAGCTCGACGCGGGCGAGTCGGCGTGGGAGACGCGGCAGGACGTGGCGCAGCAGACGGCGGATGTCGAGGTCATGGACAATGCCGACGAGGCTTTGAGGATGAAGAGGGATTTCCGGTATCTGATCTAGAGGGGGCGGATGGCAATTGGGTTGATGGGTGTCTGTGTCTGGGTTTTGTATTTACAATCGGTTTGGTAACTCGGGAGCTCAAACTTGTTACCCACCTACCCTACAGCTTGTTCGTGTGCGCCCCGCATCTGTATCTACGTGATGACAGTGAGCAAAGCAACCAGCCGCTGAGGTAATATCATGTCTCATTTCCCTTCCATTACTGTGGTTTGTCATGCTGTGCTAAGCATTAGAAAGGCTTCAGCTCATGGCTTTTCACATGCTCATGGCTTTTCACATGCTCATAGCTTTTGAATGCGCAGTAATGCTTAGCATAGGATGAGATTAGGCTTGTGAATCAACACGTTTCAACGTTTCCAACGTTGCAGGCTTCACAACGTAACTGTACTGTACCTGATTGATGCGGGTCACACGCATGGTGGAACATTGTTGGCTTCAACGCTGGCTTTTGTCATCGATCGCAATCGAAAAGCAAGATCCATCCAACATCATCAATCCCCGCCCCCCTCTTCTTCCTCCTTCTATCTGACCCCTCTGGCCTGATGTGACACGTTGACTTTGGCCCCAAACTGTTTCGGGTCGGTTCTCCCAGCGGCCGTACAGCAGCAACCCACCCCAGCTTTTCTCGCCCAGCCAACCGCCACGGGAGCGCGGCTGAAAGATGGGGCGGTGAAACCGGCCGCTTTGCGGGGACTCTTTGGTGGTCCGCGTACGGGAGAATGACGCTCTTGGTGGGGGCTGTTTTTCCTTCTCGGTGCGACGGGGGAGGTTCAAAGCGGATCTTGAGCTGATGGGATCACCGATCTTACTGTTTGTTACTGAGAGTCTGTCAAGTAAATGATCAGCTATGATGTTGCGAGAGAGGGTCTGGTATCCGTAGTCTCATGGGTGAGCAAGGCAGCAAAAAAAAAAAAAAACCCCGCAACCAAAGCTTGGCAGAGTCTTGTCTTGTCTTGTCTCTCTGTCTGCCACTTTCTCTGTGTTGGGTGGCTGATGTTAGGATGCAACACAGCCCATGTCTCTCCTTCACCCCGCCTCGGCAAGTCTTGGTTGTGTGCAGAGTTGCAATGGACGATTGCAGCGCCAATTGACTCAACAATGGCCAAGGCCTTCAATGCAGTCGACATGCCGTTCCCAACGGGTTCGTTTCGGGTCGTCAACCGACATGGGTTCATGCGTCCAACAGCGCAACACGACGCCTCATTGTACAGTATCATGTCATCCTGTCGAGGGGCTTGCAGGATGCATCTCTCTTCTGTCTGATCCCTGGTGCTGTACTGTACTGTACCGTCCTGTAACTGCACTGCCTGGCCTGTCCTGTAGGCCATGGTTCATGCTTCTCATCTCCCCATGTTGTCCACCAGGACCCGTTCAATTCTTCCCCGCCCGCTTCCATCGGCCCTTTCAACAATGCCATTTCTCCCGCCGTCGTCGGGATTCTTGGCCTTGTCCTTCTGCCCCATGTGCCTACGTAGCTTATCCCGACAAGCGTCCATGACATCACCGGACCCATCATACGTCAAACGTGTTTTGGGCGGTGCTCGCGCTCGCTGCTTTAGGCTCAATGGCCACGCCACGTCCTTTTGAGAGGGAATTAATTTTTTAATTGTACGTAGTACGTAGCATTGAAGCTCTGCTGTTGTTCTTGTTCATTGTCCCCCGCTCCATCCATCAAGTATTTAATTACCCCTCAGTCGATCCTCGACTTTGACCTCTTCTTCCCTCTCCTCTCTCCCTCTTCTCAAGACAACAATACCCCTCCAAACCACCACAACCACCAATACTTCTTGACCACCACCAACAACACCCACACACACCCAACTACCCACCAAATCCCTCACAATGGTTCAGCAAATCCCCAAGGCCAGCCGTCTCCAGGACATGTTCAGCCTCAAGGGCAAGGTCGTCGTCGTCACCGGCGCTTCCGGTCCCCGAGGCATGGGCATTGAGGCCGCCCGCGGCGCTGCCGAGATGGGCGCCAACGTCGCCATCACCTACGCCTCCCGCAAGGAGGGCGCCGAGAAGAACGTCGAGGAGCTCATCAAGGACTACGGCGTCAAGGCCAAGGCCTACAAGCTCAACTCGGCCGACTACGACGACGTCGAGCGCTTCGTCAACGAGGTCATCTCCGAGTTTGGCACCATTGACGGCTTTGTTGCCAAGTAAGTTCCATCCTCCCTGTCGAGTATCTCACCGAACAAGTCAAAGGAAGCCATATTGACTCTCTCTCAGCGCTGGTGCTACTGCCAACGCCGGTGTCATCGACGGCTCCGCCGCAGACTGGGACCACGTCATCCAGATCGACCTCAACGGCACCGCCTACTGCGCAAAGGCCGTCGGCGCCCACTTCAAGAAGCAGGGCCACGGCTCCTTCGTCATCACCGCCTCCATGTCGGGCCACATCGCCAACTTCCCCCAGGAGCAGACCTCGTACAACGTCGCCAAGGCCGGCTGCATCCACATGGCAAGGTCGCTCGCCAACGAGTGGCGCGACTTTGCCCGCGTCAACAGCATCTCCCCCGGCTACATCGACACGGGCCTGTCCGACTTTATCGACGCCGAGACCCAGGAGCTGTGGCGCAGCATGATCCCCATGGGCCGCAACGGCGACGCAAAGGAGCTCAAGGGCGCCTACGTCTACCTCCTCAGCGACGCCAGCACCTACACCACCGGTGCCGACATTGTCATTGACGGCGGCTACACCTGCCGATAGATGACTCGTTTTCGTCTCGCAGCGAGGATTGCAGCAGAAAGGCAAAACAAAACAAAACAGTAAAATGGAAGGGTGCTTGCTAGCTTGATACCAGCTCCAAAGGCGCAACTCGATTACAGCGGCCCGGCGCACATTTGCAGCACATAAGTCTATAGTAATTCACGTTTACCCTGGTGGTACAACTTACCCACGAACCATGCTCGTCTCGTACCTACGTACCTACACATGATGCCTTGAGACAATCAGACTGCCCAATGCTACAAGTGCTGCTAGCTGTTAGAACTCTCCACGTCTGTGACAGGCCGCTTCTCCCTTGCTCCGCAACAGCTAAGAATCCTCACAATTGGATACCAGTACACCCAGAACAGAATTATCGTCACCGTCAGCGGGACCGTGATCAGAGCATAAAGCCAAGTCAGTCTCGAAACCCGCATGCTGCCAGCATCCGTGAGCTCAACCAGAGACATGCCAAAGAAAGTTGCCACCGCCGTTGCGGGAAGAAACACCATCGTGAGCATAGCAATCACCTTCATGCTGGCGCTGTCGTCCTTGGTATCGCGAGCAATGCCGGTGCTGGTTTCGCTGTCTTGCTGCGTTACCAGGTTGAAAACCAGGTTCATGGCGATGTCCTTGCGGGACTTGTAGCTCTGCAGCCATCGTAGCTGGGACTCCAGAGACCTGGCGATGTAGTCCAAGGAGTCTCCGACGGTACTGCCCGCGAACTTGGATGTGGTCGAGCCGGGGGTTTGAATAGCACGCCAACCTCGGCAGCTATTCTGCGCAATCATCAGACCCATCTCCACGCTGACGGCCAGGGAGTCAGCATCCTGCGACACTTTGTGGAGCTTGTTGGTCATTTCCTTGAGGTTGCTCCGGTCAAAGGGTTCCTTGGAGTATTCCCCCACCACATCAAGGACGTCGTATAAGCGATGCCGCAGCTCCGTAATGGGTTTCCTGGCTGCTAGGAGTGACTCCTGACAGAGGATGCTTTGAACAAGGAAAGGGTCGTATGCTTCGGTCCCGACACGCGCGGGCACTCCTTTGTTGCTGACGTAGCAATCCTTCAGGCGCGCTTTTGTGCGTTCCACATAGTGCTCTCCCTCCCCGTTGCTGATGATGCACGTCGTCACATCCTGAAGGGCATCGTGGCTAATATAGACTGAACACGGTTGTTGTCTGTCGTGGATGCTATATCGGGGATGCTGATACGTAAAGACTATCAAATAATATCAGTTCCGGCACTATAAAAGGCGAATTTGATTTGATATTCATTTACCAACCTGACGAGCGAAGCTGACCCTCTGAATTGCGAGAGTGAAGCTCCAAGGGCGCCCAGTAATCCGGTTCTCCAAGTAGAGTTTGGCAGAAGTGTGGACAGACGTCCAGAGATGTCAGAAGCTTCATTGTGACGCTTTTGCTCAATGAAAGCCTGTGCCCGAAGCTAGTCCCTGCATGCGGTGCAATAGTACAAAAACTAAGAAGAATTGTTAGTTACTGCTGGTTCTGTTCTCACATGCCAAAGGACCTCAACTTGCATCACGCGCAGCCGAATATTATCGTGCCCTCTCAAAGACGCCTATGTGAGCGCGTTAGGGCTTGTTCTCTAGTAAAGTAGGAACTCACCTGTGTTGGCGCGAGAAGTGAAATATTGGCTTACCTCGAGATAGTTTTGCATGGCCGCATCGTCTTTTGCTTCTAGCCAATGCCCAACGGCAGCACCAATGGTCGAGCTTCGCAGCTCAAAGACATCACATGTAGATTCCGGGGAGAAATTCTCTTCGTTGGCAAGTAGTCCCTGAATATAAGAAGAGTCGATGAGCGAGGGAACAAAACTATCGCGAACAGTAGCTGGGTATTGCAGTGGGTCGATCTCCCGCCTTTCTACAGCTTTGTAACTGCTAGCCAGGCGGGGGACGAAAGGGCGAGGGGCTTGCCTAAGTTTGCGAGCATGAGACAGAGAGGAACGGTTCATTTTGAGGAGATGAGAGTAGTCTTGGCGGCTGGTTCTTCCTTGCGCGGACTTGAGCTAAAGAATGATAAATGTTATAACCTGGGAAGCCTATGGCTTTTATCTTTATTTCACACCAGGCTGGAAGTAAAAGTCCGTGGCTTAGGCACTGCTGCCTTGATCAAGGCGTTCTTTGTACGCCTCATCTTGTCGGCTGAACAGCTGGGCAAGGCTCTACTGGGCGCTGAAGGTTGCTGAGGGCTGCGTTAAGGGGGCGCTTTTGGGTGAGAGAGAAGGCATACTGCAATCCAATCCAGGAGCCAGGGCGGACTTGGTGCGGCAACTTGCATGGTTCCGAAGTGAAATTGAAGTTGGAGCCAATCAAGCGAGCAGTTTCGAAGCGGGGGTCTCACAGAATGTCGCATTTCTTTCTCACGCATCCAACTCTACAGCAAGCCTCGTCCAGCCTTTTATTTCTACACTCATCATCTCGCCGCAGTACGCCAAGGCCACATCGCAAGCTATGTCTGATATATCCTTGCCCGACAACCTGGCCGACATTGCCCTCGCAAAATTTGACAGTCTTCTTCAGCAAGGGAGACTATTCTACGAACCCAGTGAAAGCGAGGTTGTTGAAGGAGAGCCAGTCAAGGTCTGTGTTGAGCCGATTCTTAACTATTCTCCAAGTAGAGACAAGAACTAATCGGCTTGATCTTATCGCAGCTCGAATTTCGCATTAGTAGCGGCTTGAAAAAGAAGCCAATTGTGTCTCAAGACGCTGAGCGGCGGAGAGGTCTAGGCGGGCCCTTCTTAGACCCAGACCCAGACTTTGTTGTCGCACAAGTGGGTTCCAATCATGTGCTTGAACTTAACATGTACTGTGTGTATCGACCCATGCTCGTTTTGCACACACGGCACTTTGCATCGCAGGCAGACGACCTCAACATGACCGACCTTGCTGCCGCATGGGCTGTTATGGAAACCCTGGATCATGAAGGGCCTCAGATGATGATTTATAATTGCGGTGTTGATTCTGGTTCTTCGCAAGGCCATAAACACATGCAAGTCTTTGGAAAACCACAGCCATTCCCTTTGTTTCCCGATTATGCGAAATCGACAAAAGGCATGACTCATATTTGCAGAGAAGTTCGGGTACAATACTGACAAAGTTGCTAGATATCTTGATCGATGCACCAGGAGTTCCATACCAACACTTTGTTCTCCGTCTCTCTGAACACGCGCAACCGGACGACATTTATAGCCAGTACCAGAGTCTCCTTGCCGAGAGCATACGCCAGAATGGCGGCGCTTTATGTGGCTTAGACTACAATGTTGCCATGACCAAGGAGTGGATCTGCTTGATTCCTAGACGGCACGGCCGCAAGGACAATACTGGGGCGAACACTATGGGGATGCTTGGTATTATATGGGTTGGAGACCAGGATGAGAGGGACAGCTGGGATAAACTTGGACTTAGTCGCCATCTCACATATTTAGGAGTGCCGCTGGAGCGAGCTACTGATGGGGTGAAGACGTCGTAACTGGAATGTTTTGCACTGACCTCTTGGCTGGTACGGCAAGCCTGGTAATTATATTAGAACTGTTGCATAACCCATGGTATCTATGTCAGAGAAAAGGTAGAAGAAGTAAAGCAAAGACTGGCCACAGCCGAGGAGCCGTGAACGTGGCAGCATTTTCCTTATCGTCGCGTTCTCCACTCGCGCTTGATTCTCCGCTGCCCGCGTCCTTATCCTCATTGTCCTTCTTGTCTTCATTATCCTTCTCGTCCTCACTGTCCTTCTTATCCTCCTTGTCATCACTTTCAGAGCTTCCCGTCGACTTCGCAGGTGCTTTGGCCACAGTAATAGGGTGCGCGACGTTGTTGTACGTCCACGTAAACGTCGCGCCGCTGAGAGGGCTCGTGATGCTTCCGGGGAGGTTTGTCATCGTCTTTGTTCCATTCCTGGGGAACTCACCCGGGTGGTAGAACTTTGCCGACTTGTCTTTGCCGGGGGGGCGTGAACCTGAGGTCCTTGTCGCAGGAAAAGGCATCCGTGTAGTCACCGCACATCGGGTAGTCCTCGTCCAGGGCCATGAGTGAATCGTAGGTTATTTGCGCCCCAATGGAGCTTGGATCATGCTTTGGGCATATTTGCCAGAACCTGCCAAGGACGAAACATGAGTATGCGATATTGGGATTGCTGGAGGGGAATCTGGGGAATACTAACGATGAAAGGATGCCGCTAAATGCGCAGCACTTGCATGCTGTGGCAAAAGTCTGAGTGTCGTCGTTGGATTTCACTCTTTCAAGAACATCCTGGTTTCTCTCCTCGCACGTCTGGAACTCTTTGTACGCTCGGTAGGTGGACATGCTGAGCTTGCCGAGATCACAGTCGCATGCCCCTGGGGCATCGTCGGGGGCAGGAAAGAATGGAATGCCATCCAAATGGGGGAGCAGCAACCAGAAGGCTGGTCAGCAAGGGAGCAGTCAGAAGGGACATCATGGTGGAGGAACAAGTCGGGAAGTGCAACGGCATTCGATGGTCGCGCGATGGGGAATGCTTGCCCCACGGTTTAGGTGCTTTTGTCCAGACAAAGATGCTGGAAATGGGGACTCATTATTATAAATGAAAGTCCCCGAGTCCGCCTGCCATGATTTAGGCATCTGGCTAAATGAGTCTCGTTCCCCCTGTATATGTCTATATATAAGGCGGCCCCGGGGTCTCTTCTGCCAACGAAACCCTGGTGGTGGGTAATCGTTGCCCCGGTAGCTCCAACCAATTACGATCCGTCTAAGTTGCTCGAAATGGAGACAAAGAGATCCAAATTGCGGGACGTTTTAGAGTTGACTTTAGAGTGTATCTCGGCCGCAATATGAAGCACGTGGTTGAAATCTATTTGAAACGCAGCAAGGGTAGGAATCTGCATCAGCTGTCTAAGTACCAATTCGCAAATCTCAGCAACTGTTGGCGCTGTCACCAAAGTCGCAATCGGTCGTTGAGTTGGTTTTGATCATGAAAGTAATCTATTTTTGATTGTTCTCCGAATTAATTGAGCAAGGGGAGCATGACCAGAGACCGTCAAGAACGACGATATTTTATATCGGACCCACAAATTTATACTATCCTCCCTCTTCTTAGAGGCTCATCAGTTTAGTGTCTTGGGCTGGTTTGGGAGTCGTAGGCTTGGAATAGTTATCGGTCGCCACTGGTTTTCCTTTGAAAAAGAAACTAGGTATGGAGTCAATGATCTAATGAAAGATGAGAGCCTTGAAGCATAGATATCTACTGCTAGTCTGATAAACAATTAGTGTACCTTTGAAACAGTCTTTGAGATTCTCTTGGCGTTTCATACGACTAAAACTTGCAGCGCAAAGAAATTCAACTCAAAATCATACCCTGCGGTCGCCCCCCACCAGAAAGTAGTGAATTACAAAAAAAGTTAGGTAAAAAGAATAATTCACTCTTGGACAAGTTAAACTGTTGTTGCATGCTTACCTACCCCTTTCCTTTGTTTCGAGACTTGTAATAAATCCGCACCTCCTTCACATATCATGTAGGGTAGGTCTCAAGCTTAGCTAGCAAAGCGTTATGCTAGCAAGTAGCACATGCTTATGGGAGGAACAATCAGATTAATTTCCCCCAGTCCATAGTGCACTTCATTGCAGCAGGTTCTTTATCGAGGAAAAGCCAGTGTATTCCAAACCCGTCCGAAGAGGACATGTCACGATAACACCGCCTGCTAAAGGGGAAAGATTTGCAGACACCACGATACAATTGCACAAGCCGCATCAGAGTCGGCTTTGATACAGACACCATTGACCAGCCTGCTCGGGGGTTGTCGCGGTGTCATGTCTTAGCTGGGTCTAATCAGTCGTGAGGCGGCGACAGATGCCCATACTCATGATGTCGGCTTCAGCTACGACTCTCCCCCGAAGCAAATCGACAAGAGAAAGAATGCCATGGAAAGTTAAGGGCATCTGTCTCTTGAGCCGCAATCAGAACAGCCAATTGGTCACGTCAGACAACTAACACGTTACCAGTAACGCCACTGCCGATCGCAACGGCGCTGGCCTTCAAGGCGTTGGCAGAGCCTTGGTTTCTATTCCTGTCTTTTTTGGAGGCCTTACTACGTAAGTACGTAGTGGACCGAGCGTAGGCCAAGATGGCAATGTGGACGGGGCCGGCTAGACGGCCGAGTCATTGTGGATGCTGACTAGTTGGTCCTCGTATCAACTGGTTCCGTGTTGACTGACGTCAACGAAATTCCGAGAGACCAGCAAGATTATCCGAGGGTTGGCAGGTTATGAGAAGAAATGATTATGCGTTGTTCGAGTAGATCTGTTAGCTTCCAGAGAGAATGAGTTCCAATGTCTCGAAAAAAAGCAGAGGGTCGAGTGGGCTCAATTTCAAATTGAATCAGATACGGATCTGTAAATCGTATCCGGCAGAGATGCCGTGCCGTTCAGCCAGAAAGGGCCGTGCAATGCTGGTCCATCTAATAAATGCTGGGCTGACTTGACAAGCATGTCTGGCTCAAGTAGGCAGGACCCTTTGATTATAATCTCTTTTAAAAAAGCGTAATTATGGTATGTACGGAGAAGAGTGCTGGCATGTGATCCTGCACCCCAAACCAAGCTTCTCAAGAACCCCTAAACCATGCGTGCAGAGGCAAAAAAAAAAGGAAGACGGGCTTGCAGTTGATGCCGTTTGGGCTGGCCCATCCACTCGGGCGCATGGACGCGGGAACACGATATGGAGAGGGATGCAGGAACCAACACAAGCGTAAACCGGATCAAGCGTAAAATCAGCCATAAAGTCATTCAGGGAGTATGATGAATGATGAAAGTGGGACTTTGCAAGTTCTCACTTTTGTTGAGTTGCGTTCAGCTTTGTGTTGCTTTTGACGCAAGTATTGGCTCACGTTAGACAATTGGTGACAACTAGTCTAAGGTGTGCTCGTGTTGTCGCGCAACTGACTTGATTGGCAATTGCAACGAGTTGCCTGAGGATCAACAGAGAACGATTCGTTCATGTTCTTTTGTTCTGTGGAGTTAGTCCCCCTGGTTCCCCTCTCTTTTTTACTAGCGGGGGGCAGTTTGTTCCCAGTCGGCATCACCACGGATACAGCACCGCCTTGATAAAATCACCCTTGCAGCTGTTTGATCAACCAAGGGGTGAGTGATGGAAAGGTTGCAAAAAGCCACTGCTAGAGCCCATCGAGTCGCGTCCGACACCAGCCCGATTTGACTTTTTCCCCTTGCAGAAACCCCGCCTGGCCTCCAAGGCACTTGTGCTGTACAGTATGACATGACTCTATCTCTACTCACAGGGAGAAAACCTGATAATTTATGTGGGTGCGAGACTTTATGCTAGAGCTTTATGCTAGAGGTGGGGGACAACGATCTCTGCTACGTAGCAGGCGATAAGGAGACAAGAGTCTCGGTCTAGCCCAAGTAGCCCACATACGCGTCTCTCGGCCCATAAAAGGGCTCCATGGCCGGGATGCCCGCTTACAAAAACCGGGGCACACGAGGGTACAGTAAGCCAGCACCTAGTGAGCAGCAGGGCACAGGCTCAGGCAACTCCGAGGCTGGCCAGGGGGCATAAGGTTCTGTGGCTCAGGGCCAATTGACCGACATGATGTTACCAGGGAGCCTACAGAGTACAGAGAGTGATGCGAACTGTTTTGCTGCGTGTTGTGCTGTTTATTAGTG
>JADBHU010001048.1:0-17570 GCA_017140155.1 Fusarium devonianum
ATTCTATTGGATAATAATCTAATAGAATATTGTATATAAAGTCAGAACATATATGTAGAGTCGAAGCGCGCGTCTTTGTCAATATAAAAGAGAGAGCGAAGAGCGGGTGACAATCTTCAGCGCAGGTCGTTGTTCCAAGGCACGCTAAACCCACCAAGGATGTGGCGGTCTAGACAGTACATTAACTTTCCCCGTCATTCACCAGCGCTTGGAGACTTTTGCAAAAGGCAAACAGAACAAACTTCAATCGTAGTATCGACTTGGTTCAATTTAGGAGTTGGTTGTATTACATCACAGCCTGTTTGTTGACAAAATATCTCCAGTCACAGGTAAATGCAGCTGGCTTCTTTATAACTTCAAAGAAAAAAAGCATCGCCTAATTGACCTCTAATGGTATCTTCCTTGACACAGAACTCCTAAGTTTGCAATCGTAATAAGCCGTCCATCGTTTCAAAGCTCATATTCGCGGGGTATTTGTCACCATAAAGCTAAAGCATTTGGTCTTCAGACGCTCTCGCTCATCGTCGTCGGCGGAACCTGCTGTTGAAACCGGGTGCGCCCTTGGCTCCATAATTCCTCAGCTTCAGTCTCTGGAAATTTGCATGAGCCAGCTCATTGACCTTTCGAGTAGCCTTCTTCACTGTGCCTTCCTTCTTCTCCGCGGGCTTCTTCTTCTTCTTCTTCTGTACGGACGCCGTCTGATTTGTGTCCTCAAAATCAGACCCGTCCCCAACATCTTGACCACCGAGCTGCGTTTCAGGGATCGCATCCTCGTTTTCCACATCGCTGTGTGGATTTCCTCCCATATCTGTGGGCCTCTTCGTTCGAGTTGGACGCATCTTGACCATTCTTGTGGTCCGCTTCTGGCCCTTCTTCTTGAATATCCTCACCGGGTTACCATCGCGGTTGACACCATCCTCATCCGGGCTGTCGTACAAGCCCTCATCATCAAAACCACCAAGAGGTAGCTGATGGGTTTGACTGTCTTCCACCAATACATCATGCTTGGGCTTCGGCGCAAACAGGGCTTTGTGTGTTGGATCGCCCGACTCCTCATTTTCGATATCATGCAGTGCCTCTAGATCATCATCCAATTTCTCCTCCTCCACCTTTCGAAGGCTTGCAACTATCTCGCTCAGGCCTCTTGCAAAAGGCTTCCGAGGCAGTCTCAAGGGCGCAGGAGCATCGAAGTCGCCTCTCCCGTCAAGAACGGGGAGTGAGTTGCGCTTCAGAAAGGCCGGCGTGTCAAACTGTAGCTTTGAGACGGAGGAAGGCGTCGCCGCATCCACATTGCCATCGCGGTTCTTCAGTGGCGTCATGAAGTGGTTCAATCGCTGTCGTTTACTAGACGACATGGGTGTTCGGCCAAGTTTCTCGCTCAGTTCGTCGTCCATGGCGGCAGCTCTCTTGCTTGGGGTTGCATCCACTCGATTGCGAGCCTCTGCTTTAGTTCCAGAGCTTTTTGATGGTGTTCCTAGCTCTTTCTCTACCATAAGATCGAAAATTCCGAGTACACGTCCATCCCGTTGCGGCGTCGGCCCCACGGATGTCACAGAGGCTGGGCTGAATAGCCTGCGTGAGATGGCGGGCGTGTTCATAAGTTCTTCGTCGTGATCCTGCGTGCGGTGTTTCGATGGGGTTTCGGCATGTTTGGTGCGTTTGGTAGGTGTTTGAGCTGGAAGGATATCGGATTTGCGCTTTCTGAGTTGCTGCTCTTCTTTGGCAGGCGGTGGTATCTTCCCCGAGAGGATGTCGCGGAGCTTGTTGTACTGCTTGTATTTTGATGCTGTCGAATCGTCAGTGCCAGGTCACGTCCGTATCTCATGCTTTGCGTACCAATATCTTCGTTGGCCTTGATATCCCCTCGTCCCGGCTTCTTTCCGTTGTGTGCCTTTGCCCAATCGTTCTCCCACGTTTTGAGGTCCGCGCGCAGTTGTTGCGATTGACTGTCGTATTCGAGTTTGGTTTGGTCGTCCATATTCACATTCAAAGACACTCGCAAACAGTTTCATGAGCAAAAACTGAGTCGAAAGGCGAGAAAATGAACAAGCAGCAACAATATTATGAGGAGGAAGGGGCACGAGTGAGGATCCGATGTCGCGTTTTTAAAGACAGACGCGTGAGATTTGTAAGTGGGACGTGAACCACTCAACGCGAAAACGGGCAGGGGTGGAATGGGGCAGTTGCAGGGGATCCGCGCCGCTGGCAGCGCAGGGCATGGACGGGAAGGACCTCGGAGCGGGGGCCGCCCGTTAAAGAGGACGGCTAAGGTACGTACTCCGGGAGCTTTCTTTCACCCCACTGACGTCCGATTCTAATCCGTACATCTATCTATTTCAAACGCTGCCTCTTACTAAACCAGTTGTTCTCACTGTTGGACGGTTCTAGGTTTCAAAGGTTGGAGTGAGCGAATTCCGAACAGTTCCATTGTATCTGCAATGGAACTAGACCAACCCGGCGACGAACTCCAACGCCAAGTTCTCCAGAGCACGCTTGACGAAATCGCGACCAGACAGCAAGATACCACCGAATGCTGTGTTATCTGCCTGGAAAGCATCTCCGAGGCCTGCGAGGCAGTTCCTTGCCAGCATCGCAACTTTGACTACCTCTGCCTCCTCAGCTGGCTTGAGGAATCGCCCAAATGCCCTCTCTGCAAAGCCGCCGTCTCAGAGGTTCGCCACGCCCTCCATGAACCTGTCCCCAAGACCTACACCGTCCCGAAACCCGCGCCACAACAACAGACCGAGCGATCCGAGACGAGGCATTATGCACCTTCTTCTATACGGCGCCACTTGATTCCTGCGCGCCGTCGTCCTTATCCGCGCCGAGGGCGATATGAAACGTCCACCTTGGGTCCTTCGGATGAAATCGCCAGGCGCCGAGACGTCTATAGGCATAATCGGTACTCAAAGCACGTCGGTTCAAACCGCCTTTCTCGCTATCGTGAGTTGACCCCTGCTGCGTTTCTTGCAGACAGCGAGCTGGTGTCGTGCGCCAGGATGTGGATCCGTCGAGAGTTGCAGGTCTTTTCCTTCTTGACTCCTGATGGAGCAAACGCAGAGTCACGGCCCGGAGACGCAAATCCACAGACCACGGTCGAGCAAAGGAGGGCCAACAACGCAGAGTTTCTTCTTGAATATATCGTCGCGATCCTCAAATCTGTCGACATTATGGGGAGCGCTGGTCAGGCCGAGGGTATGATTGCGGATTTCCTGGGCAGAGACAACACACGGCTCTTCCTGCATGAGTTAAGGGCATGGCTGCGTAGTCCGTTTACCAAGCTTTCAGACTGGGACAGAGCCGTCCAGTATGATGATGCCTCCACAGCAAGTAGTCACAGGGGCGAGTCGAGCCGGAATGATGCCATGGAAGGGCAATCCCGACCGAGTGCTCAGCCCAAGCTGGCACATGGGCATGGTCGAGGTCGCTCAGGGCCGCAGGGAGACTTTTACCGACCCAGTGGCAGTCGCTCACATAGGGCGAGAACGTTGCCTTGGTACGAACCGTATGTGAGGCGACGCAGCGGAGTTTGAGCGGAGTTAAAGTACGAAACAAGGAATGGTTCTTGGATAAAGATAGAATATGATACCCGGAGAGAAATCTCCACATACACTAATGACGAAATGGATGCGTATGGCTTATCAAAGAGCTTTGTCAGGCTGCAAATCGAATCGTCGGCGGGGCGGAATTCCGCCCACTAAGTGAGGCTATACACACTCAGTCCGTCTCGGACTTCCGTCGCAATAAGAATAAAGACAGGCAGTAAAATAGCCATATAAATATACCATTTACCTATTTTATCTTACCGTATACACTCAAGCCCCAGTCCATCATCCTTTCCCTTTAATTACCTAAAAAACATACTCAACTCCTACTCAGGTCTCTTCGTCATAGCTACCTACAACAACAAGCGCTCACAAAGCCACAGGTGCCTCGATAACTCAATTCAAAATGGTAACCCTCTCCATAACCGCCATCTCCGACCCCGTCTGCCCCTGGTGCTACATCGGCGCCCTCCGTCTCTCCCGTGCGATAAGCCTCTACCGCAAGACCGTCTCCTCCAGCGACACCGTCACCACGACCTGGCACGCCTACCAGCTCGACCCCCACGCAAAAACGCAGCCACTGGTGGCCAAGATGGAATCAAGATTTGGACAAGACGGAGTGTCCGATGTTAAAGCGCGCCTGGGTAATATTGCAATGAGAGAGGGCCTGGTGTTTGACTTTGGCTCTACAATCGGCAGCACGAGAGATGCGCATCGGCTGGGGAAGTTGGCAAAGAAGAAGGACGAGGGTGGCAAGGGCGATCTGGAGACACGGCTTGTGCTGGAGGTTATGAAGATGTATTTTGAACGAGGTGGGAACATTGCCAGCTGGGAGGACTTGTCGCTTGCGGCGGGGAGGGTGGGTATCGATAGGGATGAAGCAATGGCTTGGTTGGAGAGCGACAATGGAGGGGACGAGGTTGACGATGAGGTGCTTGAGACGCAGAGGAGGGGCATTAAGGGAGTGCCTCGGTATGTGATTAACGGAGAGTTCACGGTCGATGGTGCAGAGGATGTTGGGGCTTTCCTTGAGCAGTTCATTTCGGCGAGAGAGGATGCTCTCAAGGAGAGCCCATAGATTCGAGCCCCCTTTCATGTACATCACAGAAAGTCATTGATAAAGCCATTGGAAATAAGCCTGTATTAGCCGTCTTCGTTTCACATCAAGGGTATCATCTCATCGTTCACATCCTCATCAACCCCCCTAGATCCTTCTCCATCTGCCTCAACCTCACTTGCAGCTCCCTCTTCTTCACCTCCATCTCTCTCGCCTCTTCCTCCTCCCTCCTCAGGTCCCCCTCGGTCCACTCATCGTTCCCCTCGTCTTCCTCCTCCTCCTCGTCGAGCCAATCTCGGTCGTCCAAACTCGCAAGCTGCTCCGCCTGCTCCGCCACCCGCGCCTCGTAGTACGCCATCGTGTTTTTGCCGTGCGCGTGCTTGCTCCTCAGGGCCGCGATGCGCTCCCGCGCGCCGGGGAGCTCGTACACGCCACAGAGCTTCTCGGCGCCGCGCAGGAGCACGTTGACGTCCACGTCGCCCTTGCGGTCCAACTCGCCGCGTCGGAGCTCCTCGTGCATCTGGCCGCCGAGGACGGCGGCTACCGCTGTCTGGCGTCGGGGGTGGTGGACGGCGCCGGTTCGGGGAGGAGGCCCTGTGGTGACTTCGCCAGAAGCTACATTGAAGACGGTCTGTCGCCTGCTAGAGGACTTTGACTTTTCGGGTTCCGTTGGCTTGAGGGTCGTTGAGGGCGGAGGAGGCGGGGGCACGGAGAAGAGAGCGCGCTCATGGGGTTCTGTGTCGCGGATCAAGGAGGTGATGTCGTGATTGGAGAGGAGGGCATTGGTGAAGATCTTGGGCCGGGGGAAGCTGGATATTGCTGTCAGTAAGACCCAGGTATCAAACTGTTGGCGACTTACGGGAGAGAGTCAATCCCTTGGCACGAGTAGCCGATCTGTTCAAGATGCGCCGAGATGAGCGACATGGTGAGGTTGGTCTATATTTCGCGCGTGTTGCCAAGGTGCTTATCGTGTAACTTCTGGGTGTGTGCTCCAATGCATCGCAAGGCCCCAGTGTCTTGGTGACAGAATGCTGTGATAGTCGCCGAGAATTGGCATTCGTAACCGTTATGTTGATAGTTCCTGGACCAGCAGTGGGTGGGGTTTCAAAACAATGAATGCGGGCAGCTGCTTATCGATAAGCACCCCCGGTTCACGTTTAAGCAAGGTGTTTAGAGGTTGCGTACTCCCCGAGAAGGCTTATTTATATCAACACACCTATCGTTCTTTCATATTTATTCAACGGCGGTAATATTCATCCAAGTCTCGTGTGCGAAAAGGCCGATATTTACAATGAATGATAAATCACTCCTAATAGGTAGTGCAACCAACCGAGCTAGTACTCGGTCACCTCGACTACCCCTGGCTCGAGACAGTCCAATCTATAAAAGGTCCACGACGCCCTAAATACAGGCTTGAAATCGGCCTGCTCAAACGACCCGGACCAGAGCTCACACAGCTGCTCAACGGGGTTGAACGCAAACATGGCGCAGGGGCTGCTCTCCTCGCAGTACTCACGGCACGCGGCGTAGTTGTTGTACCCGGAGAACGTGCCAATCTTGGTCCCCGACTCGTTCTTGTCGCCGTCGAGGCCCCAGCCAGGGCGCGCGCAGGTATCCTTCCTGTCGTTGGCGAGGCAGCTCGTGGAGTAGTAGTACCACGCGGCGTTCGGCGTGGCCGCCAGGCCGATCTGCTCCTCGGTGCCCTTCCAGGTCTCGCACTTTTGCTGGCTGGGGTTGTAGGCAAGGGTCGCGCAGTCGATCTGGGAGCTGCAGATGGCGAGGCATTCGTCGAGCGTCTTGTCGTCGTACGCGGCAATCTTGACTTCAGCCAGCTGTGCGTTGGTGAGATCGTGGCCGGCACCGCCAAGGTTGGAACACTCGAGGGTACGGATGGGTGCCTCAGAGCTTGTTGTGGTTGATGCTGCCGTGGTGGACGTCTCCAAGGTGGTGATAGGCGAGGAGTCGGAGGTAATAGTTGAAGGCTCAGTGGTAAGGGTCAAAGACTCGGTGGTAGACTCAGTAGTAAGAGTTGACGTTTCAACAGAGCTCTCCTTGGTCGAGTCTGTGCGTACCGATGTCACCATAGTCAAAGATTCCGTGTTGTCAGTTACGGTCAGGCTCGTCTCGACAGAGGCAGAAGTGCTCCCGGAGGATAAGCTCAGGGTCGATGAAGGCTTGGGTTTACAAGGGCCGGCAACGGCACCAATGGCGCTCAGCGCCATGAGTGCCACGGCTATCGTCTTTGACACAGCCATGTTCTCTAAGGTAGGCATAAACGAGAGACTAAACGAAAGACAACAACGGACAGCAAAAATAAGAGCTGTGTTTGCGAAGAAAGTGGTGTGCCGACGCCATAGAGTCAGTCGCCTTTATCATCCATATATAAATACCGACTACAGCTCCCTCCCTGCGTCTTATCAAAAACATCCGTTTACATTAGGTGGCTGAGTCTGGTGTCGCCGGAACTATCGATTGCCTGCATCGTTCAACTGTCGAGTATCATAGACAGCGACCAGCTATAAATCGATGACAGCGGCGAATCATGTTTGAGCAAAACAATCTCTTCATGGCTTAGGTCGTCCGTCACTGGAATATTGACACACCCAAAATAAGACAGGCAAAGGCCCAAGTCTATCTTGGGTCTTATTTGGCTGGCATCCTGATCTCCATGCCAAAACCATGAATACCCCCATATGTCACTGCAACGCATCTTTCCTATATGTTGCTAAACCGGTGGTGTGGCTTGAAATGCCCGCTGATCTGTGAAGAAACGGTCTAAAGGTATGCAACGACATGTTGGACGATATACCATGGTCCAGCTACTGCGTCGGTCCCCGATATCAATCCTCCCCTTCATACAAATGCTCAGTATCATTTCCTGGATCGAGTGTCTTCCTCCTCTCATCAGTCATCATTTGTGGTTGTGGACGGGCTGTTGGAGTTGAGGTGCGACGCGATTGATCGCTGTCTGCAAATCCCGAGTGTCCAGCGTGGCTATCCGGCAAGGTAGCCCATACGGACGGTCTTCGACTCATGATTTATACGGGTAAATCGTAATCATCGTCAAATCCTAGTCGCCTCTTGTTCTCATGATATCATTAATCGTCATGCTTGTGGTGGCCGAGGTAGCTGTCATCGCAGCCGACGGTATGTATGCCGAGCTTCTAATTTGAGCTCGAGTCCATCTCCATGATCTCCATGGCCCAGTAAGGAAGTTCCCGTGCGAGTTCGTGGCCCGTGATGAATTCGTCGTCGCTCGTGTCAGGTTCATCGAGCTCTTCAATGCGCGCAGGGGGCGGGTCGTGGAACAGCAAGCTTGTGCGTTGCATCTTTCTACGCATACGACGTGCGCTAGAACCGACATCGTTGACGTCTAATGACTCGCCATCTTCATCCGAATCACTGAGCTCGCTATGAGTACGTTTACCGAAGCTACTCCCCATGCTCATCCGACGGAACTTCCTCCGCTGCTCACGCTGTCTGAGAAATGCTTCTTCGTCAAAGTCCTTGTCGCCTTGCTCATTGTCCGAAGTCTCGTTGCTGCAGGTGAGGTTCCGGAAATCTTTCACCATGGTTTTGTGGGCTTCCTTATGGCGTGACCTAGAGCGACTGCGGTTCGACTCGATTTCGGTGGGGTGCAAGATATCAAGTCCCTCGCAGTCACTGTCCATCGGATGGACATCCTCTAGAACAAAGTTGCAGGTAGCTGTCGCCGCGGTCGTTGCGGTTAAATGCGACGTCTCCGCTTCGTCAGTAGCGCCGGACCCGTCAGACTCAGAGTCTGAAGCAGAATCCGAGTCGTCTGAATCACTGGAACTCTCCGACTCAGAGAGTGCCATATTAGGCTCATCCACCTCGGAGATTACATTTGGACCAGGGGCATCGGGTAGGCTGCGAACACTGGGGCTTCTATCATCGTTGTCCTCGTCTTCGCATTCGTCCTCAGCGCTGCTCCCGTTGGACAATTCAGACGAGGAGGACGAGCGTGGACTTAACTGTTCAGGGCCCAGGGAGGGTTGGTAGCTAAACTGATGACCATCGCCGACGGGCTTGATGTTTGGGTCCGCGTCCAAGGGCTCAAAATAATCGTGAAAGTCGGGCTGGCGCCGAGGTTTTAGACTGGTCTTGCGGGAGAATGGCGGCGATGTAGTGGGGGTTTCGGGTGGCGAGTTCGGGTCAGCGGTGAGCTGCTGGTCCTGGGGTTGGTTTTGAGCGACTTTGAGGTTGGGCGTTGTGGGCCATCGCCGAACGTTTTTTCTCGGCATGCTGAAATGAACCTCACGGCCTTACTTTCAAGGTCTAGAAAACGTATATATCGTAGGGGTATCTGTACACAACAAAGAACAAGGGCCCCAGTCACAGCTTCACACTCCAGGTGGCGATCACCTGGCGAGCTGTTTTGGGCGAGACCGTTTGACGGGATCTTATCAATCGACGTCTTTTCGTTGGCGTAAATGTGGGGTACCCGAGGGGGAGGGCGAGCCGACCCGGAAGTAAAAGGTGAAGCACGTCGGTCTGCGGGAGGGATGAGGGTACCAGGCGCGAAAAGAAGAGGATAAGGAAGCAAAAACAGCAGAAAAAATTCCAGCCGCTTCTGCTGGCTACTGCTGGCTCTGCTGGGATACTACGCGGGGCTGCCAACAGAGCATCGCAGGATGCAATGCACCCAAGTGGCCAAGCGGGGGTCGATTGGGCCCTGGGTTTGTGGAAGGGTTGAAGCGGCCTTTTGGGGTAGAGGGGCGGAGGGGGGAGCGGCTCTGGGCTCTTTTGCGCAGACCTGAACGGATGAGGAGGGGCAGCAGAAGCGGAATAGAAGGGCTAGGGAAAAGGGGAGCGGCGGAGGATAACCCTGAAAAGGGTCTTTTCGTGAAGTTTTTTGTTGTTCTTCAACTTTGAACCCTTAGTCTAGGGCGACAACGATGGACGTCGACACGTCGGGTCAACTGGTACTGGCAGCACTAATGACGATGACCAGTGACGGCGACAGTAACAGTAGTAGTGGCGGATAATAGCTGCGATAACAGTCAAGGCGTCAAGACCCAGAGGAGAAATCTCCAGCACGGAGAGGATGATATGCGACTTGTGTTTGGGGTCATGATAGTGTCGAGAGGTGAGGGGTGCCGTTGTTGCGCAGGCGCTTCTCTTGGCGGGGGAACTAGAGCAGAGCTCTCGAAGAAATCTTGTCGGTCCGCTTATCGTCGAATTTCCCTACTGAGACCCCGACGTTGTGGGTGTCGTCCTCAGATTGGCAGGCTCTCGCAAGGGGACGAGAACATTGACTTTGCAGGGATTCGATTCTTGAGTGTTTCTATCGTTCACTTGGAGGAAAACAAGTGAAGATGACGAAACAGAAGGGGAAGGGAGAAGAAACAGGAAAAGAAGAGGAGGGGAAGAGGAAAAAAGAAAGGTGAAGGAAGATATGCAAGTAAGATGGCGAGCAACAGAGTGGAAGGAGGGACGGAGGGACGGAGGGGGATGCGGCTTGATGGCCCCGCAGCGTTCAAGAACTTGAAGGCAGGAACGGATCGGTGAGGTACGGTGCGGTACGGTACGGGATGGTACAGAATCACCTCTGAGCCTCCCGGAAGACGACGGCGGTACGGTAAAGGCGGGCGATTTATTTATTTACGTCCCAAAGGTAGGGCGATAATACGACAGCCGACGACTGGCGATACTCGTACCGAGTCCGGAGCTACTATTCGGACGATGAGGCGAGCAAAACGGACAAGGCGATTAGAAACAGCCTAAGCGGTAGTGAATGGCTCAACGAGTGCTGCTGGCCTGGTCCTTGAAAACAAACTGGCACGAGGAACTCTAGGGACAAGGAAAGCCCTGTCTGGCGAGCCTCAGCCCTTTCTGCTTCGGGCTTGGAACTGGGTGGGGGGCCTAACGGCGCCGGCTGATGTGACTCTGCGTAGGTCGCACGTAGGAACATCGAAAGGGCCACCCCGAAAACGCGGCCTTTTCTGGAATTGCTCGACTTGTTTGCGGAGCGAGGATAGCGCCGGGGCCGGGGCCGGGTCGGGTCTCTAGCTACTTAGATAACAGAGGAGGTTGGGCGCGCCGCCTCGAAGTGGATGTGCCCCAGTGGAGAGGGTGGGATGTCTCGGAGAATGGGACGTGAGAGGCTCAAAAGGGTGTGGGTTGATGTCGTCTGGTTTTCTTACTGCGAGCACATGTCTCAAAGCCCTCGACCTTTTTGGCTCTTCTCAGATTCTGTCTCAGAGCCACAACAATTCTATCCGAGCTTCTTGACCGAGGCCCCGGGCTAAGACGATGACGATGGAGGGGGAACCTCGGGAATTCGAGGAGACAGATAGATGTCTTCCTATGAATATCACTCGAGGTCGATTTCAGATGCGTGCCCTCCATTTTAACGTCAAGCCAGTTGAGGCACACTAGATAATAGAGGCCCAACCAATATGCACCAGAATGGACTGAATCGACTCGATGATTCTCGATGAACCAGACACGCCAGAGATGAAGATCTCAATTAAATGTGTGTAAATAGCGGCTGCGTACCTTAATCTGTCTTGGCGCTATAGTACTCATGGGATAGGTGGGAAGCATCATAACTCTGATTGAATGTAGCCAGCCGTGTGGTGTGCAAAAGTCATTGACCTGGGTCGGCCCGCTCCCCTCCATGTCCTCAATCTCAGCTTCTGAGACTCCAGACTCGCTTGGGAGGAGGGGTCACTCGCGACGGTACCAGTTGGACAAACTGGTGGGAGACGCTCCAGGCTCAAGAGCTAGCGCACAGACCTAACGATGGATCATCTATCATCGGATAAGATGGTACTAGCGCCCACTTACGGTACTAACAAGGGTTGTTTTGCTAAAACGGCTTGTGACTATGACCTACGGCCAGAAATGCGTGAGGAAGACGTGTGTGTAATCCATGATGTGTACAGTACCAATCTACTTATTTAGTGATGCAAAGGATAGACAGATCAGTAGAAGCACAGTAGGTTTGGTGACCCAAGCCCCCGCAATCACAGCTGCTTGTTCTCTGCGACGCAGTGCCGCCCGTCCCCTCGCCGTGACCCGTTTCTTAATTGCCTTGCCTTTCATTCATTCTCACTCCACCCGGGAAAGTAGTGGTGTTTTCTCCACCGAGCCCACCAAGATGCCACCAGCTGGTCCGGCGACGATGTGAAAGCAGGTCATATCGCCTCCCGCGACGACAATCAAGTACCCACCATGAGAAAACTCATGTACACTACTGCACTTCATTGTCGCCTCTACTAGAGCAGTGCCCGCTTGGTATATGCAATTGACGGAAAATGAGGGGGGCGGCAAGGCAAACAAGATGGGCAGAATGGGAAGACGTAGACCACTGCGTGCATGCGGATCATCACCCTCTCGTGCGTTATCGTAAGACTTCGGCATTATCAATCCATGGTTTTTTTTATTCAGACGACAACTTGTTGTGAGTTGCATTTGCCTCGATTGGGCTTGGTTTATTCCACCACTAAGGTGCAGTCTTTGACATCAAGATTGCAGCTGTTACACACTTGATGTGTTGTGGCGCTGGTGCGTTGGGCGCTGCGAAATGCAGCCTAAGCCTACGCCAGCGCTGTCAGAAGCGAGTCTCTAAATTCAAAGCAGCCAGTGTTCAAATAAGCTAGTGGTCGACGACTGGTTTCCATCTCTGAGTTGTCATGTCAGGTTGTTAGTCCCGGTTACATTAAATGCTTGCAGGCCTTAGGCCTCGCCTCAAGAAAAAAGGCCACGACACATGCAGAGATCAAACTTGACAAGGATTCACGAAAGTACACACATAGACAACACCTTACCCAGAGTTAAACAAAAGCACAATGTACTGCCGTGGATCTTGCGGTACCGATACCCATCCTGCGGTACCGAGACGTTGCTCAACGGCCTAGCGGCGTCATCGCGCAGCTGCACTTCGCAAAGAGCCGGAGTTCCCAGCAGAGATGGCGGAGATGAGCTGGCTATCTTGCAGGCTGCGTCCAGCTCCTGCCTATCGCGAGGGTACACGTCTGATGATGTCGTTGTTAGCGCTGCTGGCGAACCAACTCTTGGGTTGATGTTAATCTGTGGCAACCCTTGAAGGCATGTATGCACAATGTACGCAGGGAAGCTGAAACGTCGCTTATCTCTGGTGTCGCCCCGTAGAAAGGCCAAATTTCTTTCCTAACAAATCCTGTCCATGGCAGATATCATCCAAGATGCGACTCTATAGCGGCGACAAAGAATGCGGGCGGAATGCATGCCAAGGGCCGATGACGCTTTGATGGTGGTACTTTATGATACATGCGTAGCTTGGAACTGACAAGCCCACTAGGCATAATTAAGCCGTATTTTTGAGGAGAGACTTCTGAAACTCCGTTGAGATATTCGTTTCAAGGTGGTAAATTGGAAAGTAAATAGACCCCAAGGAACGGGATTGGGAGGGATGGCTGAGCCGGTAAGCGGAGACCAGCACGGGAAGCCCCGCTCCCCCCGTAGAGGACCCCGTTCCAGCGCTCGGGGCCGGTGAAACTCAAATCAATTGGATAATCGACCTTCATCCCATCCTCAAACAGTCAACACGGCCAAATGTCAACAACCTGAATACTTTCCACGTTCATCGCGCACACCCATCCCACCATGGTAAATAATCTTGGAATAATCGCCTTTCGAATCGGAACACTAACTAAAATGCTGTGCCTAGGCTCCAGATCCCAAACCTCCAGGGCGCAAACGCGGCCGGCCGCCAAACGCGTCCAAACCCACCACCAGCGCGTCTCAAGACCGCCCCGACGAGTACGAAGCCGACGCCGAAGAGGCAGCGCCCCCGAAACAGCGAGGACGACCCAGAAAGGACACCAATGCGCCAGAGCTAGCTGCACCGCAAGAGGACAAGCCCCGAAGGAAGCGTGGGCGGCCATCCCTAGAGGACAAGGACGCGAATCCGACGACAACAGAAGAGGTCGCGAAGCCGAAAAGAAAGCGCGGTCGGCCTTCTCTCGAGGAGCAGCGGAACCACGCAGATGCTGAAGAGCGCACGGTGAGGTCAGGGCCGGCCGAGGGCGCAAAAGCGACGGAGGATCAACAAGAAGAGCAGCAGGATGATGAGCCAAGGCCGCGCAAGCGGGGACGGAAGCCCGCGCAGCAGCAACAACAACACGAACAAATAGAGCCCGAACCAGAAGTCTCGACTCGGAAGAAGCGTCAACGGGAAACTGCAGCCGAACCAGAACCTGAGGGAGAGCAGCCGGTGCGACGAAGTCCGCGAAACTCTCTTAATGAGCTTGGGCCTGAGACCGTCCATAACAAGGGCCACAAGGGCCACAAGGGTGCCAAGCCGAGCAAGAAGGGTCGCGCTCAAGACGCACAACAAGAAGTCGAGAATCAAGAGCAGGAAGCACCAGCTAAGAAGCGCGGCCGTCCAAGGGGAGGACGCCCATCAGCCGAGCACACCGCGCCCTCGAAAGAAGCACAACAAGAAGATACCAACACAACCAACAACAAAAAACGCCGTCGCCGAACCAACGAAGAAGACGCCGCCTCCTCGTCGGACGAAGCCCTCCCGTCTCCCGAGAAGCCGTACCTCCACATCGCCCCCTACACGCGCACCATCCGCTCCTCCACCATCGCCGCGAAATGGACTCCCCTCTCCGGCGCATCCCTCCCCGCCGCGTCCTCCATCCTCAGCCTCGCCCACCGGCCCATCCTGCAGCGCATATCCACCACGCGCAACCGCCGCGCGCACGCCTCGGCGGCGCTGCACCTCGTCTCCCGCCGGATCGAGCGCAAGCTCGTCCGGGGCATGCCCTTCCCGCCTGCTCTGGAGGGCCGCGTGGGGAGGAGCCGGCGGGGAGCCGACGCCGACGGCGGGAGGGCGGCGGAGCTGGACTTTGAGAGCGTGCTGGACGGGAGGACGGCGCTGGAGAAGCAGCTCGTGCCGGGGCGGCACGCGGTGGAGCTGCTCAAGGCGGAGAGGGACAGGATGGAGAAGCAGCTGGAGGAGGACTATGAGGAGTTGAGAAGGTTGGAGGCCAATGCGAGGGCGCAGACACGGGAGCGGAAGGAACTGTATCGCAAGGCTCATGTCCTGGCGCCTATGCCACGGCCTCAGTCTCAGGTCCAGGATGCTACCGTCACGGTTGATAGCCGTGACGCATCAGCGAGTCTCAAGGTAAGCCACTTTTGCGATGACAGAAAACATGACGCATGCTCACATCGGGTAGGATCTGGTCGACACTCCCCTGGAACCCCTGGCACTTCAGCTCGCTGGACACGTCGGGAGCATCCAAGGAAACCTCCAGCAGGCAGAAGGCGTCACGCCACAGCTTGGACGGACGAGAGCTGCACTTCAGGATGTGCTCCGGCGATATCTCGACCGTGAAGCTTACGAGCAGGTTATTCTAGGATGATTTACACTGTACGATGGTTTATGATTGTTGTGGTGTCTTTAATAGCGTACGATGGATTATGAACGGGCGTTGAGGGTCACGACTTGGATGAGATTTGTTCTGGTTCGTCTTATGATGGCCACATATTACAAGGTAATACTACGGTTACAGGGCCCGGCTTTATCCTCCATAAAAGACACACCGTTGACAGATTTGCACTATCGCAGGGCCAAGGCATGCTATGAGCACACCATAGACTACGAGTGATAAAGCGGTGGCACATGTGGAAGACCTTTACTCCAAACCAGACGTCCCCATTGACATAGTATGTACAGCGAACGGCAAGATGTATATAAAATAACGCAAAACAACGATATGGATGGAGCTCAGTCGACGGAACCGATGCTCGAGTCATAACCCCGTAGTCTATCCATCTAACAAAAGGGGGAATTCGCTTCTAGCGCCCAGCAAAGACCTTGATCTTTTTCAACAGTCAAAAGAGGAAACAGGACTAGGACGGTACAGTGAAAGGATTTTGTCGCGTTGGCAAGATAGGGCACGAAGATCATGATTCTCATTGAATTGGTTTTTGAAAAATAAAAGCGGCAAAAAAAAATAAGATTGTCATACATCCAAGAAAGTAGAGTTTAACCCGCCTTGAGGAAATCCTCCTCCGCTAGATGCTTAACCAAGAAAGTGACCAATATTGGGTCATGTGCAAAGATGCGACTGTATATACATGGTCATCACTCAGACATTTAACGGAGACGGCGAGCGAAACCGGTGGGCTTGGCGTAGCCAGAAGTAGGCATGGTGCTGTTGACGGGGTAGGGGATGAGGGTGACGGTAGCCTCGAGGGTGGTGGTGGTATCACACTCCTCGACATCATCATCATCCTCATCATTGTCATCCTCGTCGTCGTCGCCCTTGTCAGAGCCCTTATCAGAGCCCTTGTCAGAGCCGTGGCTGGGAGCGTCAGTGACGGAGGCGTCAGAGCCGGCAGTCTTGCTGCCGTCGGAGCCAACGGTAACGTAGACAGTAGAGGCGGGAGCAGTGACGGTGACGGTGGAGGCCTCGGGGCAGTTGCAGGACTCGTCGTGGGGACCGTTACCAGTGGACTTGGAGTCCTCACCCTCCTTGGGGCCGTTGCCGGTGGACTTGCCATCGTCGTTCTCGCCCTTGCCAGTGCTGTAGCCAGGAGCACCAGTGTTGGAGGGGCCAGTCTTCTCGACAGTCTTGGTGATAGTGCCGGTGCTGGTGAGGGTGGTGGTAGTGGTAGGCTCAGCCTCGGTCACCTTGGCGTTGGCCTCGGAGCAGGGGACGGTGACAGTGGACTGGATGGTGGACTGGACGGTGGTGGTGACAACGCTGGCGTCAGTGCCAGTGCCGAGAGTAAGGGTGACGGTCTTGTCAGTGACAATCTCGGAGACGATGGTGGTGAGGCTGGTCTTGGGACCCTCGGGGGAAGCGTCACCATCGGTGACGGGAGGGTAGGCGCCGGTGCTCATGGGCACATCGGCAGTGAGGGGAGCAGTAAGGGTCTTGCCGGTGACACCGCCAGTCTGGGCCTCCTTGACCACAGAGGAGGAGATGGAGCCGGCGTCGGTGACGGGGCAGACGGTCTCGGTGAGGACGACGGTGTTGGTGACAACGTAGGTGGCCTTGTCTGACTCGGGGAGCTGGTCAATGGCAGTCTGGTCCCGGGCAGGGCAGTTGGTGACGGTGGGAGCGCAGCTGGTGATGGTCTGGACCTGAGTGGTGAGGACAGTCAGGGTGGTGAGGCCGCTCTCGGTACCGTTGTCTCGGCGGAAGTGCATGTGGCGGGGGTAGGAGTAGGCGTTGGCCATGGCGGCAAACATGCCGATGCTAGCGACGACGGACTTCATCTTGAATGGTGGTTAAGGGGGAGGAGTTTTGGATTTGCGGCGTCTTTGGTTTCGTCTATATCAACGGTGTTTTGAATCTGTGTGCAAGAAATCAATTCTGCAGTTCAAGGCGAGCAGAACACAGTTTTGCTTCGCGAAAGAAAGTAAGAGTTTGAGTTGCTGGAAAGATCGTGATGGCTAAGTTTGCCGGAAAAAGAACGAAAGTCGAATAGTGACCGAAAGAGTGTGGTTGAGTGAGATAGACAGGACTGAGAGGAAGAAGAGGACTAGAGACGAAGATGAGGCAGGAAGCGTTAGATATTAAGAGCAGACGGAGTGGGGGGGTTGCACGGAGCTGGGCTGGAACGCCTCTTTTTGGGCCTTGCCTCTTTCAGGGAACAGCACTCGAAGTACAAACGCCGGACTGCCAAGATATGTCGAGCATGGGGATGCGGTGGCCCACTAGGAGGCCCCTTGGATGATTACAGTACTTGGAGCCGGGGGCCCAGCACGGCCCAGCATCTGACGGGGAGGGGGGGATGGCTGTTGAGCCATCTCGCATCTCCCACTAGGAGATATCGCTCAGCCCAAGTCAGCCTCGGGGACCGTGATGAGTCGTCTAGGGCCATGAGGGATGCAACGGGTGGCCAGCCACGAGTAGGCGAGACTGGACGGTAGCGTTGGGCCGTGAGAGAGTGGGCGTTTGCACGACAACAGAGTGCCAGCAGAGAGCCGGGGCCTG
>JADBHU010001049.1:0-17612 GCA_017140155.1 Fusarium devonianum
CCCCCCTTCCCCCCCGGTCTGGATATCCGTACAAGGCTTGCACTCGCTTGTAGCCTTGACGGTTCAACGCCAAATTCACTTTGAAGTTACCCCCCAAAACACGTCACAGCATTACAGAAATCCCCTTTCATATCGTCGTAGACGGTGAAGCCTAGTCTACTACCCCCATCACACATACCGCCGCATCACGCCAGTAAAGTCCAGGTTCTGTCTTTTCTCAGAATGACAACCAGGATACGTTGGGAAGTGGAATGGCAATATGAGCGCGCTCTCACTCTTAAGGCGGATTTGGTGGACCCCTGGATGGATGGATAGCAAGCATCAAAGGAGCATTCAGATCACATAGCACTCTCGGTTGAAAGAAGTAAAAGAAAAAAATTCGATAGACTTTGGATACTATCTACTTGTGACATTCTCCAAGCACCTTGGGGTACTAAGGTATCTTGTGTTTCTTGACGCTGCGTCTGACCTCCAGCTGCCGAAAGAGTCAAGCGTGCGTTTCTTGCTGTCTAGAGCCGCTGTGTGGCTGGAAGCGTGGCGTCTCAAGTGGCTGTTGCAATTTACGGTACCTGGTAATCTGGCCTGACAGCTTGAAGTCTGGCTGTAGGTGATTGATTGATAGCGGTGAAAGTCTGCTTCAAGTCCCTTTCTGTCTTTGGCCTGGGCAACATGCCATGATGGCCGTTGCTTTAAGATCGTGCTCTCGTCTGAGGTCCAAGTGTGACCGAGCAGACGAGGACGCAGGTTTGGCAAATACTAGAACAGAAATTTCGAGTGGTTGTCCACCAACGACACCTCTTTGCAGCTACATAGTACTCGAAACCCTGTTTCTCCGTTTGCAGGCAAACAACAAAGCTGCACGCTGCCCTATCTGCTTGCACACTATGGTCATGCTGCAGTTGCTGGGCGCCTCGCATTGACAAGTCTCAGCGTGCCCTGGCTGAGACTGAAGGTGGATCAGTCGGAAGGTATGAGGTAGCCATATCGAAGTACTTATCCATCATCCTTGATGAGAACCGAACAATCTCGACGCAGATCCACATCTCTCATCAGCGCTTCACGTCTCCCTCGTTGTGTTCTAATAAAAAATGCAGCAGAGAGAAGTCCGTGGGCTGGACCAAAGGGAAGAAATACAAACCAAGGCAGCCGAACACAGTGAGAGACAACCTGGCCAGCAGCAGCAGCAGCAGCAGCAGCAGTGGAGCATGACCCCAACCTAAAAGCGTCCAGCCTCAGGCGTGTCGTCAGGCGTGTCCAGCGTGTGTCCTGTGCCCTGAATTTGCCTCCAGCTTTCCACTGAGCTTCCAGCAGCGACAGACATTGCCTCTCGCGTCCGTCGTCTTTGTTAGCTCTTTCTTGCCTGTCCACGTCGCCATCTCAGCCTCATCCGTTGTCTTCCTCATTCTTTTCCCTCCCTGCTTCTTGGCTTCCATCTCCCCACCAAACAACACGCTTATCGACACGCTTTTCCCGCTGCGTCGTTCTTCATCTTCCTGGGCTCTCTGAAAGCACGCGCTGCTACTCTTGCAGGCTTCTCTGTCTCTCTCTCACCCCGCCGCCCAATCGAACGCCTCCGCCTCCGCTTTCCGCCGCTTTGGCTCTGTAGGAATTTGTCCCCCCCTTGTAACCCTCTTGTGTGTCTCCGTTCTTTGTCCGTGTGGCCGCCCATCTCTTCCTCTCTTGTTAATCCTCCCTCCGCGAAGAGAAGGGGAAAATTAAAGGAACCACCAATACCCTCTTTGGCTGTGGTATCAGACGAAAACCGGGACAAGATGTTGGTCGAGGTGAGTCCTGAAAATCCAATTGCTTGTCCCTCCCGCGACCGTCGTTTGTGTCTTGGTGTTGTTGTTGTTTGGTCTTGTTTCGGTTTCCCCTTTTGCTGGCTAAGGTAGCATGACCTCGTGCTTGGTTCGTCGGCGGTTCGTCGGCTGTCGTCGCGGTGAGGCTGGCCTTTAAAGGTCTGCCGGTGCTGCGCCGGTGACGCGCTCGAGTCGGACAGCGAGAAGAGGGCTGCCCATGATGGCTTCGGCAGCTGGCTGCCAGTTCCAGTGGCATGCCATGGCGCTGCCAGTCTGTGGGCTCTGCGTCGCGATGCTCTCTTGCACTGCCCTATCTGAATGTGTTGAGCGTGCCCATCGCCGCAAGGATGGGCTCCATCACCATCGCGACGTTGCCAGACATCGCCGTCACCTTCGTCACCTCTGTCACGGCCCTTTGCGCCGGCGCGTCGCTGCTTCCACTCGATTCCCCAAAGGGTCTCTGTGTTCCTGTGCGACTCTGTTGCAAGCTTGACTTTGCTGCTTCTACGCATCGTCTACACTCTGCTGAAGTTTGACACACACAAAACACACACACTCCCTCACAACAACGCTCCCCTGCCTTGCATCAAATCCTCTCCCCCAGAAACTATGCCTTCGCGACTCCGACGAACCTCAAACCCTCGCCCACCTTTGCCCAGAAAGGGAGATGCTAACGTCTTGAAGCGCAAAATCAAGGTCGTTACCGAGCAGCATGTCATGTGAGTTTGCTTCTTTCTGCTGGTTCACCGCGCTGCCCGCCTGCTTTGGTTCGCAGTCGCGCATGATCTATGGGGTGCATGGGGGAAAGACGAGCAACACTAACGATGCTGCCAACAGCGACAAGCCTTCACCTGTGGAGGCGTTCCCCATGCGAGATTGGAGCTTGAAGGTCTTCATTCTTGACGAGGATGGCAACGAGCGCCCTGCCGATGTCTTCACCAAGGTTGTGTATAACCTGCACCCCACATTCGAAAACCCAGTTCAAAGTATGCTTTGCTCATTCCAGCGCCGTCCTCGCTGGGCCTCATCCCAGCTGTCGCGCATTCTGAATCGTTAACGACGCTCACACTGTTCCCAGGCTTCACCAAAGCTCCCTTCTTGTGCAAAAACGAGGGTTGGGGCGAGTTCGAGATCAGCATCGACTGTTACACCACTGAAAAGACAAAGCTGGCTCCCATCATGCAGGACCTGAACTTCCTAAAGAACAAGTATGATGTGACGCACACTGTCGTCTTCAAGAACCCCTCGCAAGCTCTTCAAGAGCGTCTGCGTGAGACCGGGCCTCTACCCACTGACGATGACCATCGGCCCAAGAAGAAGGGAATTGCGACCAAGAAGAGCTCCCAGAAATACGATTACGAGAAGATCGCCGAGGCTCTGGAGAAGCTTGAGGAGGAGGATTTGCTGCGTGTCATCCAGCTCATCAACGAGAACAAGGGTCCTGACACCTACATAAGAAGTGATGTAGAGGGTGAGTCTTGTCCTTGTATTCTGCCCATCTTTTCCCGGTCGATCGTTCACTGTCCTCATCCCATCCCTATTCCTCCTCACGCCTTCATCCTAGTTATCTTTTCCGCGAAATTGATGTGTATGGCGGGCTAATAGTGGATGACTTGACTAAAGCCGGAGAGTTCTCGATTGATCTCTACACGATGCCGGATGTCCTGACGACAAAGCTGTGGGATCACCTCGTAAGTCTCGCTCCTAACACGCTCTTTCGAGATGTTTTTGACCACTAACAAGAGTCGCGCGACAATAGTCTAAGAAGGGCCTTGTGGGCTAGAGGCTCGCTCTCATGTCTTAATATCAGCACCGTAAAGTTACTTTGCCAACAATGTGGCCTATGTTTTTGTGGACAACTTGCAGGTGAACAAGGTGGTTTCAGAAAATTGACGAGTTAATGAGCATGGAAATTACCGAAAAGGAATGGATGGGAACCAAAAGGGACGTTGATTATAGCGGTCGAAGTGAAGCATCAAGACCGGATCAAGCATGACAGCGGGGCAGGTTCGGCCTGACAGCTCGGTGTTTGGTTTACGACTTATCGTCTCATCTCGACCGCCTCTCACAAAAGATGTATTTCTTGACGCCAAAGGGAACGCGAGAGAGCCAATTGCGTGATGGACGGACCTTGAAGCTTTAATATGGACCAAGCGAGCCAAGAAGTGACACTGTATTGGCCAATGACGACTATCTGTTTACTCTGTCTCAGCCGGCAGTCTCGGAGCGGTACGGGGCCGGATGGGTCAATACGGCCGGGAAAGGGCGTCGGCGGCATGCTTCTCCTGGGGCGTGCAAGGATGCGCTGCTGTGTCAATTGTGGCCAAGACCTCGAGGGTCGAGGCCTGGTGACTGGAGGATTGACCCAGCTTGTTCTTTCAGAGGACAGCCCCAATGCTCAGTGTTTGCTCTATTAATGTCTTGGAGAGAGGGCTGGAGGCTGGTCAGGGTTTGTAACCGTAAATCGAGGACTCATTCAACAACGGCTTGCTACTACCTGTGCTCCCTGTTGGAATATCGACCATGTTGGGTACCTGACAGAGTGAAACTGGCGGAATATGAGACGTAGGTGCGATGAGCGTGCTTGCGTAAATCCAACATGCGAAGCAATCTGGTTCCACATCCCAAACACTTGATCACCTTCTATGCTACGCATAGAAGGTCATGAAACCTACGATGGGTAGGCTCCTACGGCAAGTAATCACAGGCTGGCTCATCATGAACAAGCATAGGTAAGCTTCGGCACCATCTCCTCCAACTGCCGGACGGGCCGGGATTTGACACGGGAAGAAGTCGGCCAACCTCCGGAGCTTGGAGTCTGTGCCCTCGCCGTTGCGGCATGACCACTTGTTCGTGGCCTGAGCCGCATCGGCAACTGTGGGGACCAAGTCTCATGGAGGAGGCCAGTGTCACATTGGAGGGTTCAATCTGGTCAGCACGGGGTCCTCGGCAGTGGCGGGGATGTTTGAGCAGGAGGCTACAGACTACGTATGACAGCAACTTAACATGGGGGGCAGAACGAAGCTTGTGGAGGGGCTTGCGGGAGGAGATTGCGGCCGTTCGTTGAAGAGATGCTCCGCTTGAGTGCGTAGTGTTACGTACGAAGGACCACTTGGAGATGTCGGTTACCTTCATCTATCTATGGACTTACACAGACCATCACGGGGCTTGGGGAGGACGGAGGCACAGCAGAGCAGAGAGGCATCAAGCTTCGGATTTGGGACAGACGTTGCTTGCCGTGGTCCCGGCGCTACATGCAACCCTATTTGCTCGAACGTCTTGAGTCTCGGCGTCGTTGAGCAAAAGGGTTGATATCTCCGGCCCGGAACCGGAACCGGAAAAGTCGGCGGACGGACTTGACGCGTTACCATAACCGTTGGGATCTGTTAGGAAGAGTGGCTGTTAATTACTGTATGGTGACGAAGTCCAACGTGTGGGTGGGCACGGAGAATTGGACGGAGGAGACTGCAGAAGCGAGGCGGCTTTGAAACTAGGAGCTGCCATTGACGAATAAAAAGCTGGATAAGCAGCCCCAGGAATCCCCTTCTGCTAAGACCAAGGCGGGGTTGACGAGTTTTCCACCTCGGTTCTTTACATACGTATTACCCCAGATGGTAGGGGCAATTGCTAAGCGGGAAGAGACTCAGTATGGAGCCAGGATAGCTCGTCTGTGCGGTGGGCCAAGAAGACGTTCTTTCAACAAGGATCATGTGGAATTCTTCGAGGGATCGAAGAGGTTTTTGTCTCTAATTACTTGGCGGAACATGGCAAGGTACTATTGGAGACTCGTTTGTTGGCTTGGCTGCAGGGGACCCCTGCGCAAGGATAACACGTTAAGAATTGCAGTCGAAAGGAGTCTAATAATAAGAGACGGTGTTCATACGGTAATAAATTATATACATTGTCTCTGCCCTACCGTCTACATGCAGTTTGGTTGCTTAATCACCGTAAGTCATCATTTACTTAGTAGATTACTTGCCTCGGCGAAGGTATGTGGAGCGCAAACAAGATAGTAGGTAACTCCCCTGAACCAGACTAACAGGGGCTAGTTTGTACGTAAGGTCAGCGTGAAGTGGAGGGGCCATCGAGAAATGGAGATGGAGGCGTCGACAACGTGACCAACGCCTCGAAAGTCGTGATTGGCTCCGTTGGTAGGTCAGAGAGGGGGTCGCCTGTCAAAAGGAGCGGCTGCAGATCAAGCAACCTCCACTGCATATTTGATGAACTGGCTGAGAACTGATTACGTGCTATCAGTGTTCAAAGACAGTATCCCCTTGATTACCTAGTTGCTACCTACCACCGGGGCAATGGAGTTGCTGGCGGTCTGGTGTGCAGTATCTGAGTAACCAAGCTTACAACGCTGCTGGACTCAGGTCGATAACATGCCAATGCGCAGGTGGATAGATATTCTGGAAGAATCTGGACACGGCACTTGGAATTTCTGCTCCAGGCTTGACCCTTGCTTACCGCGATTGCTTACAGCGCATACGCAGATGCAGACGCGCAGCGAACAGCGATATCAATATCTGCTGGGCCAATGGGAGGTCGAAGCACTTATCGAGCTGCCTGTCTCGGGATACACGCTAGCTTTGTGTGTACGGAGCGGAGCTTTTTGATTTCTTCATGCATCGCTTGTGTCCGGGTTTTGCTTATTTTTCTTCTTCTCAATCTCTACGTACTGTAGTGGTTTCGTAATGATTGTGTAGGTTGCTGGTTTCTTTGACCTGGCGTTTTGGGTTGTTGCAGGAGCGGCGAATCAAGCCAGAGATTGGATTCAACAGCGAGCATCTGCAGAGGCGAGGTCCGGGCAAGCATAATGCACGCTCGGATACCGGATCATGTTGCTGCTTCTACAGTAGCTCGACCTCGCACAATAGCGGCACGAGACTGATGGTCATTGGAATGGGCTGGGCTGTGCAATGAATGCCAAGTCCTGCCTCACCTAGTTAAGGTAGCTTCTTAGCCTGCCCTCACCTTGTCAATTCGTCACCTGGCGCGGCCCGTGCTCCGGGGTTCCTTTGATACTTACCTGCTGGACCTTACTAGCCTGGCCATTGTCAAAGGAGCGGTGCTGATAACCAGCGGTGGTCTTGCATACGCCACGCCTCGCACCCGGCTTCACCAAAAACGAGACACAACTTGATATCGGTCACAAATCAGAGAAAATCTTCAGGCCCTGCCAAAGAATTGCAGACTTTTTCATCAGAAACGTCAAAATCCTGGGGCTTCCTGCTAGCCACTCCGCAAGTTAGTTAGGATTGACGAGGTCGTTGCATATTACGTTTCTCCTAACCAAACGAACCTAGCCTCGAACTTGCTACCAGTACAAATCCAACCAAATCCTCGACTTGCACACGCCCCCCTCCCCGCATTGAGTACCTCGACGGACCTTCTCCCGGTACGTACTCCGTACTATGCTGGCAATCGCACACACCTGAGGTACGCCAGAAGCCCTGACGACTTTTTCCTACAGCTTTGCCATTGCTCAATGTCCAGCGCTCAACCTACCTACCTACCAGCAGCGACTCCAAAAGGACCGTCTCCCCCGCCAGCGCGCTCCAACCCGGCCCACGCTCTTTCTTCGCCCTCGCCCAACCGCCGCAAACCGAACGTCGAACAGCATCCCTCCCATCGCCTTATCGCTCTATCACTACTCCGCGCTGTGAGTGTGAGCTCGCCAGCTGCTAGCTGAGCTGAGCTGCGTGCCGCCAGCCTCGGCGACCAAGCCTCCGAACGGCCCTGAGCTCCCCGATCCCACCGCGTCCCCCACTGCGCTCCGCTCCGTCGTCCCCCGTCTCCGAATTCGTGAACTTGGTCCGTCATCGACTTTGCGACCCCAAGACCTTTCCGCGGGATCGAGGCAAAAGGCATCATGGCCCCGTACGGCACCGCCCAGCCGACTTCTGGGGCCTCCGAGTCTAGTCCTACCGGCTCTGCCGCGACTGCTGAACGCCAGCAATCCTCGGCGCAGGAAACCCCGGCGCAATCGGCTGCAAACCAGGGCCCGGGTGGGCAGCACAAGCGTGTGTACCAGGCATGCATACCCTGCCGCCGACGCAAAGTACGCTGCGACCTGGGCAGCGTCGACAACCCCCACGATCCGCCGTGCGTGCGCTGCCGCCGCGAGAGCAAGGAGTGCTTCTTCAGCGCCACCCGTCGCAAGCGCAAGACCGACGACGACGGCAGCGATGGCGACGAGTACATTGTCAGGAACGGCCGCAAGCGGGTTCACGTCAGCAGAAGCCCGCCTCCCGTGGTCCCGCCTCGGGCCTACAGCAACATGCCTCTCACGCCTGGCGGCTCTCAGGGCCGAAATCAGCCGCTGCGCCGCCCGGACGGCTCGAGAATCGGCCGGAGACATGGCGAGTTTGGGGGTGACGGCGACGCGAACCAGACGCTCGAGAACCTTGAGGCTCAGACGGTTATGCGGCGCGGCATGTTCGGTCCCCAGGATGCCCTTGACCTGCTCTATAAGGCGGCTACGGATAGGTACGTTTGCCCACCGATGTCCTTCGGCTCCTCTAGCCTGGGAATCTCTCTCAGCTTCTGTTCTTCTGCTCTTTCCTGTCTCTTTGTTGGCTCGAGAACTAATAAGTCGTAGTCCCGGGATGGAACATGAACGCAGAGAAAGCTCGACATCGGCACGCCCTCCTCCACCTCAACCCCCTCCTTCAGATCCCTATCAGGCCAACATCCCCAGGCCAGTCGAGAGGCCACCCAAAACGGAACAGCCTGTTGATCCCCAACTATCGCGACCTGAGCTGAGCTCCCAGCCTGGCTACGTCGAGGCAATCAAAGCATGGCAGCGCTTTCGTTTCGTCCGTGCCGGCTGGTTCACAGCTCTCGAAGCCATTGAGTACATTGACTAGTAAGATAGACCTTTCACTGTCCTACGCTGAACCAGTATGCTAACGCTGTCAGCTACTACAAATACCTCTCTCCATTGACTCCCATATCACCGCCGACATTCAGCAATCCCGCCTCTCATGTCACCCTTTTGTACGAAGAACCCATCCTTACCGTCACCCTTCTGACGATTGCATCACGATACCGGAAAATGCCCGGCACCGGTGGGCATTGCCGATCCCATGCCATTCATGAGCAGCTGTGGATGTATCTGCGCGGCATGATAGAACGGTGCCTCTGGGGTCAGGAAGCTTTCGGAGGTGGCTTCTGTGTGCCGCCCAGCGCCAGTGCCATCTTTGACGAGTCGCAAACAAGCAGCACAGCACCGTGGCGTGGATTACGCAAAGGCAGTTTACGAACGCTCGGAACCATCGAATCCTTAATGATCCTAACTGAATGGCATCCGCGTGCTTTGCATTTCCCCCCCACCGAAGCGACCGACGAGCTAGTCCTCCCTATGGAAACTGGCTACCAGCCCATTACCGCCGCGGATGAAGACCCGAGTAGGACATTAGGCCATGGCTTTGGTGGCAAGAGGATCGAGAGCTGGCTTGAGCCGGCGTGGAGAAGTGATCGAATGTGCTGGATGCTGCTCAGTACGGCCAATGGACTCGCTTACGAACTTGGTGTCTTTGATGATATCGATGAGCTCCTCCGAGACGATGCCATCACACGGCCCGAATATCAGGAAGAGACGTATCGACAACGGGCTTTCCGAATCAAGCGTTTGCTGCTCATATATACCACGCAGCTGGCTGGTCGTCTGGGCTGGACTAACATGGCACCGTCGCACCTTCGAAGAAGCGACCCTGCCATCTCCAAGCGCCGACCTACATCGCACGAGGGCACTACGCCAGGGACAAATCCGTCATCGTTTTCCAATGCCTTCAACTACGTACCCGACCTGGAGCTGGACGATCAAATCATCCACTGTTGGGCTGGTATCAGCAATGCCATGGAGTTGGGTAATGAAAAGATCTTCCGCTCCCGAAAACACACGACGTCAATCATACAGAGTGGCAAGTACGTCGACGTTCTCAGAGAATTTGCTCCCCTGTTGCGTGACTGGTGGAGGGAGTTTGAGCTATTCCGACTGCCCGAGTTCATCAGATATATCTTGACCATCGAGTACGAATATGTACGCATCTACATCAACTCACTCTCCCTGCAAGCTGTCGTCGAGCGCTGTACCAATCAAGCGGGCGCGACGGCCACTTCGGGCCACCACGGAAACACAGCGTCAAACGGGCACCCGCAGTTGTCGCCTCAGACCATGATGAACTACGGCAAGCTCCCGCTCGGCCAACTTGGTGGCTTCACTGTCAACGACCAGGAATACATCCGAGAGGTTGTTGAGGGGAGTCGAAATCTTCTTCGTACAGTAGTTGAGGGTTTGCTGCCGGGAGGCTATCTCAAGCACGCTCCTGTGCGAACATATTTCCGCATCATCAGTGGCGCCATGTTCTTGCTCAAAACTTTTGCCCTCGGTGCCCCGCGGTCAGACGTCAGGATGAGCATTGAGTTGATGGACTCAACGGTGGAGGCACTTCGAAACTGCGTCGTTGACGACGTGCACTTGGGAATTCGGTTCGCTGACTTGCTCGACTCTTTAACGAGCCGCCTACGGAACCGCTTCATCCAAGCGCCCACAATGCAGCAGGCTTCGGGTAAGGGACAGAGCCCAGTACCAGAGTCGGGGACAAATGGCGCCGACGGTGACTTTGCGAACGGCGAAGGCACCTCAAACTGGGTCGGTGGCCATGCCCAGAGGCTCCGAGATGGCCTTAATGGAAACCGTAAGTCAATTTGTCGCAACGGGCTCTTAGCAGGCATACTAATCAATTCACGCAGACCGACCTCAGTCGCCTACACACGAAGCCAACAACATCTCAGCTACGCCATTCGATCTCTCGACGCAAAACTTTCCCTATCCCGGCAATGCCTCCCTCGGTCCCTCGACGCCCAACGTTATCGAGAGTGCCGTGGCAAATATGGATGTCAGTCTGTTCGAGGACTGGAACAACCAGGGCAACGAGATGTGGTACCTGCCACCCGGCCCAGCATTCTTCCAGAACGTGGATAACACCTCTGTTGCCATGGGACCCGAGGGAGTCAATGTAGGCGGCCTCGATCTGCTCGAGTACATGGCCATGGATCCCACTCAATTCCCAGGATTAGACCCCTCGGGGCCTCCCACGAGCAACAACAACAACTAAGTCAACCGCGTGACGAGGATCACAACTACCTTCCAACAAGTGAGACCACGTTTTCGGTGGTTCGACGATACATATACAATACGTTCAGCCGCAGCAGCGCCTGAAGGCTTCCTCATGCGTTTCTTCATTTCGTTGTTTATTTTTATTTGTCCTACCTCGGAAAACATCAACAGCAAAGCAAACTAGGTACGATATAGGCTCGGTTAGGGGCAGCATCATTCTGGACCATGGCGTTTAAGTGTCGTAAATGGATAGCGCGGGGATTACTCCTAAAGGGCACAACTGGGGGCGCAAGGAGTGCTAGAAACAGAAAAGGGAGGATGACTGAAGCATTGCGGGATGGGTACGAGGGAAAACATTGCATGCCATAAAGAAGAGATTGTCGGGTATGCGCTGACATGGTCGAATGTTCAAGCATGTTACAAAGGACAAACAGCACAAGAAAAATAAAGGCATTGAAAAAGCCTTCTATTCCAAATCGTTCTGAATTTGCGTCTGCTACTAATTGATCAGCTGAGACTCACCATAAACAGTCACTTTTCACTTCACATCAAGATTACGGTTCATCGGACGATTTAACTTAGAAATTAGTCTTTTCTTCCTCTCGTCGTCTACTCTACTAGGCCCCTGTCGCCCGTTTTTCTACCCCTGACATGACATATCTTCGCCGCCCTTAACCGTCCCCTAATTTCCTTGCTCAGAAGGTATCCCTTGGAGGAACGGAGAAGCTTTAAAGTTGTGAAGCAGAAAACAAAAAGTAATGAAAAGGCTTGTGTATGAATAGAAAATGTATCAAAGGTCAGGAAATGTGCCCTAAATCGGACTAGAGTTGTGGTATCGTGCGTAGATAGTTTTAAGAAATTTGATTCGAGAAACAGATGGCATAGTGTGTAGGAAGTTTGAAACAAGGGAAGATGATGTAATGTTCTGCATGATAGATTTGGGGGGTAGTTTAGGAACCCCTGGTACCACAACCATTCCGTACCATCAACTGGTGATGTACACTGTGAAGCCAAGGGCGAAGATGGTGTCTGTCGTAAAGCCGTTGAGAGATAAATGGAAAAGGCGGTTTTTGGCGGGCAACATGAGGGACGTTGGCGTCCGTGCCGAATATATGCAACGGTAGAAATCGACTTGAACGAGAAGCCGTGGCTTATAACTAGGAGAGAGGCGCCTTTCAGCTGCCCCTGATAAAAGCCTTGGACAATAAGATCACTGCCCAAAGGCCGCAGCATGGCCAGCATGAGCGTCCCGCAGAACTATTTCTACTGTTAGCAATTCGTCTGCTTACTTCAAGGAGGTGATACTCACTGGTGAGAACCTTTGTCTGTCCAGCACGGTCCTCGCACGCAACTTGCACGCCGCTTCCCTCAACCAAGTCCAGTACAACGCTATTGGGCAGTTCTTGGATCTCAACGTCAGGGATGTACGGCGTTCGGAACTCGCTCAGGTGGTAACGCTTGGTGCCCTGGGCAGCACGGCCGCTCTGCGCAGAAAGCGCGCTCAGGATGAGGAAGCCATGGGAGTCGAGACACATGCTGCGTCGCTTCCAGAGAAGGTTATCGGGAAACTGCACGTTGACATCGCCCATAAAAGAAACAATCGACGGAGCTCCGGTCGTTGCTGGTCGCACGGGCTCAGGGACCTCTTCCTGCACGGTGGGCGAAAGGGATGTGGGCGTTGCAGTCTTGCCACGGGAGCTAGAGAGGGATGAGAGGCGGCGCATGAAGCGGCCGGCGCGAAACTTCATCTTGTCGCTGTTGGATTTGGCCTCGTCTCCTGACGCTGAGCTCTCAGTTGTGGCAGAGGGTGACAGTACGGTCTCCTTGTCCCGGCTGAAGGACGATCGGCGGCTGCTGATCGACAGCCGCTTGTTCTGGTGTGTCGACGGGGGTCGGGTTGGGGAGCGCGAGTTGCTTTGGGCAGGGAGGCCATCGCTCGAGGGCGAAGTCAGCGACTTTCGGCGGTCATTGATAAAGTCCTTGACCACGGTGAGGGAAGATCGTCGAGACTTGTCGTCTTTGTCACGGTTTCGGGACTCTGACCGGCGTCCCTCCCTGGACATGCGGCGCTCCTGAACCGTCTCCCGAGGTGGTAGTTCCAGGGCAGCGGGCGTCCACACTGGCGTCGCTCTCTGGTGATCAACCATGAGAGGAGACTGCATCAACTCCACGGGATTGTACTCTGATGGGTCTTTCGGTGGTTCCATCGACTGGGCAGCATTCTGACTTGGGCCCCGGACAATCTTGGCGGTAACCGAGATTGACTCTGGAGCTCGCGAGTTGCTGCCAGGCGAACTGTTCTCGCCCAGAGCCGGCTCGAACATGGAGAGCCGACTGGCAACAGAGTTGGAGCGCTCTCTCCGCGTGGTCGTGGTCCGCCTCGTCCTCTCAGGAGACTCATCTCGTGAGCCAGATCTTGAAGGCGGTGTTCGGAGGTCTTGACGGTTAAAAGAGGTAGCTCGGTCTGCCACCGACGGAGACCGAGACGGCTCCCGACTTTTCCTTACGGAGAAGAATGCGGAAGACGGTCGCTCCCGACTTGCCAAGGTAGGCGCAGCCTCGCCAGTTCCGGCCGAGAGCTTTTCCAGGGCCTTGATGCGTTGAGAAATGCTTGATCCCACGTTGGATTTCTTGGTCAGGTTCGGGCCTTGCTGCTGCTGGGTGATCTTCTGTAGGTATGCCCCTCCAGAACTCATAGACCGCAAGGAGTTCTGGTTTGCATCTCCAGGGGCCAGAAAGTTTCCACGGACTGGGTTTGATACCGTCCTAACGATGTGAGGTGACAAGTCTCCCTTTGTCGGGCTTGGGAACACTGATGTAACAGGGCTCTTAGCAACCGACATGGACTTTGCCTCTTCGACGGTGGCGCTCTGCAGTTCATCCATTAACGATTCATCGTCCGATAGATGGCCTGTTCGGGAAGCTGGTGGGCTAACTGTTGAGAAATCTGTTCGAATTGGCTCGATATGGGCTTTACGCCTTGGCTGTTTCGGTTCAGGCAGCTGTGGCACAGAAGCTTCCTCCTCGTCATCCTCAGGAATGGTCTCGTTTACGATGACCGGGCTGCCCTCGCGGGTATTCTGGGACGGGGCATCGACAGTGGGGGCGGGCGTGCTATCCTCAGATTGCAGATCCTGAGTTGAGAACTTGGATTTGGGGATCTTCAGCGCAGCAGATGTGGGAGAGAGCTGTGCGTCATCTTTGTTGACGCTGGCTGGCATCTCGATATCTTTTGTCTCTCGCGTATCTGGTAGTTGGTCTGGCCCGGTCTCGTCACTGCTCGTCAGCGTGTCTGTCGACAGTGTTTGCTCAGACACGGGCTCAGGAGCTGAGTCCTCAGTCTTCACCTCGTCGGTATATGGCGCATCGATTGCTTGCGCAGCATCGGTAGCAACTTTCTCTTCAGCAGCTTCTGCGTCATCCTTGTCTTTCTGGTTTTCAACAGAAACGCTCTCATGTTTTGGGTGCAAAGTCTCGTCTGTAGACTCGGAGAGCGAAGAGGCCTTTGTAGAAACCTCAGGTTCTGAGGATGCAATAATGGGGCTATCGGGATGCGAATCGGGCTGCGTCAGGTCAGACGCTTGGTCGGTGTTCGTGAAAGGGGAGGATGAGTCGAGGCCGATCCCCGAGTCCGCGTTTGAGATTGATGGCTGATCCGACTCGAGCTCGGTGTTGGTGTCGTCGTGTTGCACTTCGCTGTCCTCTGCCCTCTCTGCGGGGGGCTCCTCTTCGCTGGATGGGGGAGTTTCCATGGGTGGTGAAGCTGCACCTGCTGCATCTGCTGCCTTGATTGCTAGATTCTTCTTTTTCTTCTCTCTCAGCTTCATGGCCTTCATCAGCCTCGCTTTCTCCGGCGATATAACCGGTTTAGAAGGCGGGGGGGCAGGCATGACTGGTGAGTTGGGCACGGAAACTCCAGAGCTGGTGGCAGGGCGAGTGATCTCGGTGTGGGCGATATCTGCTTCTTCTGGGGCGGGCAACGCGCCCTCGGTCTCGGCAAGAATATCGTCGAGGTTGGCGGTTTCGTCCTTGCTCTTGTTCCTCTTGGAGCCCTTGCCAAATAATTTGAAGCCGGAGGGAATCTGGGAAACGGGGCGGAATGGGCCGGCAGTGCGAGGTCTGCCTCCCGACTCGAGCGAAGGACGTGGGCCGAGCTTCACTTTCGGTTTGCCGTAGGTGTAGGATGAATAGGCAAACAGCTCGGGTCGGCTGGATTGAGAGGACAGTCGTCCAGCTGCATCACCCGATTGCTCGGGGGAAACGGGTCTGTTGTCGGCACCAACAAAGTTTGGCACCTCGCAGGTTGAGGCGGCTGCGAAATTACTCTGCTCGGGAGAATTTGCCAGCTCCGAGTTGAGCGTCACGGGTTCCGTGGGTGAGACAGGCTCATGGTCTGATTCTGCCGTTTCCGGTCGTTCAGCATCGTCTCGTTCCTCAGCGCCGAGTGACTGGCGTTTTGTAGCGCGCTGCTGCTGTTCCTCCTCTTCCTCCTCTGCAATTTCCATAAGTCGTCTTCGCCGCAATGAGCTCGACGACGATGAGTTGGACCCTGAGGCAGCATGCAAGGAGCAAGCGGTCGACAGCTTGGTATCCTTGAGCTCTTTGGCATCGGCAATTTGGAATATGGTGTCGTAGGGGGAGAATCGCTCGCAGACAGCATTGAAATGAACAGCTACGCGTGCTACAGGTCGGGAAGATGTCAGTATTGCTGTGCCGAAGAGGCCATGGCTGACGTATCAACGGTCTACCACGGCGGGAACAAAGGAGGTCGGCACTGACCTTGGATGAGGCGAGAACAGTCCTCGGGCAGATACTTGATCAAGACGTTTCTCCTCCGATACCTCAGGAAACCATAGAGGGGGCTGGTCTCTTCGTATTGAGCAACGTTATCGCGCACGTCGACGACGCCGCCTGAGCCGCGGCCGAGCAGCTCGACTTCATCGCGACTCGCGTACTTGAGGAGGAACCTGTTGAGCGCATGGCGTGGTCAGCTTGGGCCAAGTTACTCCAAGAGATGTCAACATACCATCCTCCGGCTTCGGCAATCGCAGCTTCGTGCGCTTCCTGGACCTTGGGGTCGTCCAACCCATTCAGCGACATGGCGCCTCCGTCACAGCCAGGTCAGAATCCGGGAGACGAGCAAAAGAATCTAAGCTGGCACCGCGCGCATACGGGGGGCGCGTTGTCGAGGTCGAAGAAAGGCGATGCAAGAGAGAGAGAGCTGCAACAGACGAGGGGAGATGAAACAAGAAAAGATTCCTCGGGCCAAAGATCAAAGATGGGGGAATGTAGTACTGGGACCCGTCCACGTCTGGTATAATTCGGGGTCGTTTCGAAGGCGATGGCACAGGTTGGTCGGTGGGTTCAGTGCGGGTCAAGGGGCGGTAGCACCAGATTTCAGGGGCAAGGTTGCAGACATGGGTTTAATGGGACGAGCAACAAACAACATGGAGAGGCCGTTCGTAGGGGGGGCGAAACTGCTTGCTTCCCTAACTTTTCAGTAGTTGCTGGATACCTAGGTCGTGAAAAAGAGGGCCAGGCGATTGATCAGAGTGAGTATCTCGCGGAGGGAGAGGAGGATGGAGGGAGGGAGCTTTCTTTGTCCCTTGAGGTAAGAAGCTGATGAGAAGGGGGTGATTGTTGTGATTGTGATAGCAGTCACTCTTAGTCCCCTTCCTGTCGTTGATGGTATTTAGGCGGATCGGAAATACCAACAAGTGCTTGCAATCACTGGCCGAGACATTTCACACAAGAAAAGATCCAAGTAAACACATGATGCAAAGCAAACAATGGGGGATGCAGCTACGCTTTGCTATCTATCTATACCTCGACGGCATGATACGGATACAGTACTATAGCTAACCTGGCTGATGGATGGATGGATGCCCACTGTCGCGCGTAGCTAGAGTGTAATTGCACGCCACGCCCAAAAGGGGAGTCTCGCACTGGAATGGAACAAACCATCGGCGTGGCGGGCATATTAGCTCTCCCAGTTGGGCAGGGATGGGATGGGAAGCTGGACTGTATTTGGTCTTGGTCACAAGGACGAGTAGAAGGAAAAAGTAAACCGGCGTAGACTCCAAGGGCGAAAAAAGGAATGGAACAAAAACGACAAAAAGAAAGCAGAAACGAATGACTCTGGTGGAGAAAAGGAAGACGAGATGCAGAGATGGAAAGATTCTGTTGCTTCTAGGCTCTGGCTCCTCTCTGTCTCTCTCTCTCCCGCCGTCTCCGTCGTCCAAGTCCCCGTTCGATCGAAAAGCTCCAGAGCAGTCAAAGAGTCGAGCAGAAAGCTGTGCTATGTACGTCAGGCGTTGAGTGACATGAGCAGCCCAAAAGCTTCCTTCACACCCTCCAGCAGCCGCAGAGTTCAATACAAGTTCCAATTCCAGCCTGATCGTTACTGAGCTGGTTCCCCCATCCAGCGCCCAGAAAAGCCACTTGAAGCAAACCGAGCAGAGGCCTTCCCGTACCCGTTCCATGCCCCACTACGCCCGGTCGGTACAGGGCGCAAAGCTAATCATGACAGAGCGGACACGGAGAACTGGCTTCATGGAGACTCTTTTGTTTTGCCTCGCCGCAACTCCGCAGCTGAAAGTGAGATGAGGCAGCTTTTTTTTCCAAGACAAGGGAAAACTCAATATGAAACTCAGCTCTTCGTCAATGACACTACTCCTCAGTTGGGGGGG
>JADBHU010001052.1:0-11043 GCA_017140155.1 Fusarium devonianum
AGGGGGGGGGGGATTGAGTTCATACAACTCTCTGGCTGGTTTTGCAGCGTGTTATTACCGTAGCGCAGGGTCCTGGCCTGCTCCTGTGGGTAACGTTGCGAAGAAAAGTTCCAGGCAAGGAGGCCCTGAAAATCTTGATCTGCTATTACCAAGAATCGTGCCTTGACGCTCTCAAGCTTGCACCAGAAAGGGATTGACGGGCGAGCCGAGGAAGCACACGTTCTTGATTAGCCTAAAACCTTGGTTTACTCCTTTCGTAGTGCTCGGAGAAGCTTGAGAAGCTGCTGAGTTCGAAGGTGTAACGGGGACGTTTAGCCGTGAAGGGATTTGCCAAGTCAGTATTCTGGTTTGGACCCGAGTGATATAATGCTGGTGCACTAACGTAAGGCTGCGTTGGTACCCTTCGCTAAACCCTACTGGCGAGAAATAAAGCTCCAGCGCTCCGCATTCCAACTGGGTTCCCGCATCAAGAGATCCTCATCCCACCTTGACCAGTTAGTAAGCTATAACCAGGGCCTCCACGCACCCACGACAGATCCCAGAATGCATCCCACGCACTCGCCGAGGCCGGTCCACCATGTCCGAATCCCATGTCCTGTTGAGGCAAGCTATCATGCCACGCTCGGGCGTGGTACAGTGCTCACACTTTACTTTGCCAGGATAATCTGTCGCCTCGGTTTGTTCTGTGGCCCTAACACTAGCACAACACGCGACAACCCCGATCTTATCTTATCTTATCAATCAGTGGTGTCAGGGGTGAAGGGGGTGCACACTCAATTCGGGCGAATGCGACAGCAGCTCGTCAACTGATCCAATTGGGCAACCTCTTTCCGCCCGTTACGCAGCGTGGCGACTGTTCAGACGTGACCGTAAAGCACCGCTGATCAATGACTCGAAAGAGATGTCTTGCGCTGCGATCCTCCGGGCGAACTTGGGATTCGGTATCTTTGGCTTGCTTCGTCAAGGCGGGCATTTGTTCTACTGCGAGCGCCGAGAATGCGCTCCCCCCACATCCCTTTCTAAAGATCGTGGAAAAGCAGCACGCGGCTGCAATTGAGATGCCAATCAGGCAGCATTGAATCGAGCAAGGCAACCTAATATTCTGGGCCTTACCAATGCGGCGGTAGCAGTCCCGCTGCTGGACTCTTTCTTGCAGATTTTTACCAGCGCGACTCGAAGCCTCGAATGACTTTCCGTGGCTCTCGTCTCGTATCCCGCCTTCTAGCCCACCTACCTTACCCAGGCTTAGAAGGTACTAGTGCCCAAGGCACCAAAGCGCCAGTCAAGAGGACTTTTCTGAGGAAAACCCTTCCACAGGACCTCACCCATGAACCATTCCTACCCTGCCTGTTCTTTTTCGTTTGGTCATCCGTGTTCGCCTTTTCGGCTTCCCGGCCAGATTTGGCTAGGCAGTTCGATAATCAATGGAGACCAGTGGGGACTCTGAGGCCCATGGCACACTCCGGATCACACTGACAGCGGCAGCAGAAAAGAGAACGATGGTGGAAGCGGGCCTCTGGCTTCGCGAAGGGGCCTCTGGCTTGGCGACACATGGCGATGGACGTTGGGCGATCGCCAACGGAGGAACTGGAAACAGCCTCGTCCGACACACGTCCATCGCCTGAGCTGTGATGATTGTGCGTTCTGCGATGCTACACACAGTAAGCTGTTGCTGTTGCATGCTGAGCACGTATTACTAGACCAGAAGTTTTCTCGACTGACTGACTGCCTTGGCATCTTCAACAATCCCGGTGGAATGGGTACCAACAACCGTCGGCTCACTTCACCCACGCAGTCCCCAAGCCAAGACCAACTACACAGGGCCTTGTTCATGCCGGTGACATGGCATGGAACGGGTCGAGGCACGCTGCTAGAGTGCTCCTATGACTCGAGCTCATCCCAGCATAGGCACAGGCATCACTCGAATGTCCAAGATTGATCAATCAGTCCACCCGCTCTCCTCTGGGTGCGAGCAGCAAGGGCCCACGCCATTTCGAGGCAGACCCTCCGCTAGCGCACAAGGACTGAGGCAGTTGAGATGAGAAGTCACTCGCTGTCCCAAGAGAAAACACCGGTGCCGTGTGTGAGACACTGCTGTGCCGCAATCCTCCGTGGGCGGATCTCCGTCCTGATTTTACACATCAGCGATTATCAGATGATCAGATACGCGCTTAGCGCCAAGACTTTGCCTTCATCCTGGATTAACCAAGCCATATACGGTTAAGCATGGTTGCGTCGCCCACTTTGAGACACGCCACTTCACTTTCGGGCTCACGACTAAACCCCGGCGCCCTGGTCTTCCAACTGCTAAGTTAGTTGCAGAAGCTAGTTGGTTTGTGGGAATAAGCTTAGACCAATGGATGCGCCTCTAGATCCTGCGAAACCCTCCCTGTTGGGGTATCACCGGTGCTACTTGGACGGCCCTATTCCCTCCATGTTGACAAGACCCACCACCCTCCGGGCTGGAGAGATCCAGTGCGATGCTGGAAGTTGTCGGCTCGGTGGGGGATGCCGAAGCTCATTGCCTATCGGGTCGTAGCGAGCTTAAACGGACCATAGCTATGCCCAGTCATGGCGGGCTCCGGACGTCAGGGATGTTCATTGAGAAGACTGGCTGCTTCTCAAAGCCCGCCCCGTCGAGGACCCATTCATCGATTCTAGACATGCATGGCCATGTGGACGATCATCGCTATCCCCGTTACCAGGTCTGGCTCTGCTGAGAGCCTCCTGGCCAAGCCAATGTTCCCATCTTTGTCTTCCGAGGGTACTTAATACGGGACCTCCTCCCACTTCCTATCCAGTTTTTGCTTCTCATGTCGATACAGCGATCGTTTACATCTTGCGTCCTTTCACCACTCGCTTTCTGCAAATACAGCCTACACGCCTTCTTCCTCCAGGAAAAGGCTTCCTAATAACCCTTCGCTCCAATGGCGACCCACACCATGAACGGGCCCACGCCCATCCACGACACGCCTGTCCCCGACATTGAGAAGATGGCCGTCAACGAGAGGACCGACGACATCCACGAGGACGACCCCAAGGGCTTGTCCGATGATGAGTTCAAGCAGAAGGGTGTCAAGGTGGTCGAGGCTGTCACCAATGTCTGGACAAAGCAGATGCTGATTGCCACCTTCGTCTTGTAAGTTGACCACCCCTCCTCGCATAACTATCGTGAGATCAGCGAGCACCACACTGACTTGTTCCTCTCCAGCCTCTGGCTCGTGGCCTTTGTCGACAGTCTCCTCCAATCCGTCCAGGGCAGCCTGGTTCCCTACGTCACATCCGATTTTGCTGCCCACGGACTCCTCGCAACCACCAGCATCGTTGCCAGCATCCTGGGCGGTGTCTGCAACTTGACCATTGCCAAAATCATCGATATCTGGGGCCGAGTATGGGGCTTTGGCGCCATGGTCATTCTGGTTATCATCGGCATGATCATGAAGGCCACCTGCAAGAACGTCGAGATGTACGCCGCTGCCCACACCCTTTACTGGGTTGGCCATATCGGTCTCGGCTATGTCATTGACGTCGTTGTTGCCGATACCACCACCCTCCGAAACCGAATGATCATCATGGGTCTCAACTACACTCCCACCATCTCGTCGACCTTTGCCGGACCCAAGATTGCCGATCTCTTCTACAGCCAAGTCAACTACCGCTGGGCTTTCGGTGCCTTCTGTATCATTTTGGTTGCCTTCTGCATCCCCGTCATGGTCATCTTCATCACGAACGAGTTTAAGGCGAAGAAGCTTGGTATTGTCCCCAAGAAAGAGCACAACCGCAGCTTGTGGGAGTCTGTCAAGTACCACTTTGTCCAGTTCGATGGTAGGTTACCGATCTATTCGAGGCTACTGCGCCTCATGCTGGTTTCGAATCAACTCCGCTAACTGTTTTCAGTCATCGGTCTCAAACTCACCACTTTGGGATGGTCGTTGCTTCTGCTCCCCTTCAGCCTTGCGTCCCGGGCTCCTGATGGCTGGGCTACCGGCTACATCATTGCTATGATCGTGCTTGGTGTTGTCTTCCTTGCCGCCTTTGTTGTTTGGGAAAAGTTCTTTGCCCCTGTGCCTTACTTCCCCTTCCACCTCCTTGCAGACCGCACCATCCTGGGCGCTTGTCTCATCTATGGTATCATGTTTGCTTCTATCTTGTGAGTCAGACCCCTTGTACAGAGTCTTTTTTACTTTCTTTGACACTAACTTTGGGAAACTAGTTGCTGGGATACCTACTATGGTTCTTACCTCCAGGTCGTTCACTTCGAGAGCATCACCATCTCTGGTTACGTTCTGAACTCGTTCTCCCTGACCTCAGCCTTTATCGGCCCCTTTGTTGGACTGTAAGTCTCAGTTGATCCGGTCGAAATTATCCAACTAACCTCAGCCAGTGCCATCCGCTACCTCGGAAAGTTCAAGTGGCCCTCGTTCATCGTCGGCGTCCCCTTCATGGTCCTGGGCACCGCTCTGCTCATCCACTTCCGTCACCCCGGCTCTGCCGTCAACTGGCTCGTCATGGTTCAGATGTTCAACGGTATCTACAGCGGCATTTGGTCTCTGACTGCTCGTCTCGCCGTCATGGCCTCAGTCGGCCACCAGGACGTTGCCGTTGCCCTCGCCATGTGGAGCATGTTTGGTGCTATCGGCTCTGCCATCGGTGGCGCCATTGCTGGTGGCATCTGGACCAACATGCTTTCTGACGAGCTCGCCAAGCGTCTCCCGGAGTCCGCCCAAAACATGACTGCCACCATCTACGGCGACATCGCGGTCCAGCTGAGCTACCCCAGGGACAGCCCTGAGCGTGACGCCATCATTGGTGCGTACGACTTTGTCCAGCAGAAGATGGTCATTGCCGGTGCCTGCTTCATCCCCTTCTGCGTCATCTGCGTCCTCATGTGGAGGAACATCGACATCCGCAAGAAGGACGAGCGCAGCACCCAGGCCAAGGGCATGGTCTTCTAGACGAAAGGCTTCTACTTTTTCAGGCGTCGGACATCGGTTAAAAGGGGCGAGAGGCACTCACTGCGGTGTATGGGTCTCCGCTACAAATTAATGTATTCATGTAATCCCAAAAGTTCATTCGCTTTATATCTAGATACCTCACTTAGACAATCTTTAATACAAGACAGTCTAGATACTGTACCTGACATACATGCCCTCTATTGATCCTTCGGTGAATCAACCAACAGCTTACAGCTTGGCTCCCTTCTCCTTCCTCGCCCGCTTTTCCCGATCCCGCAGCAAGCGCCTGAGGATTTTGCCACTAGGGCTCTTGGGCACGACATCGATGAACTCGATGCCGCCCTTCAGCCACTTGTGGCGGGCTTTATGTTCTTCGACGTGCTTGTTTATGCTCTGCGTCACATCGCTGTCAGATTTGCCCTTCGCCTCGAGGGCCTTGACGACAAATGCCTTGGGCACCTCGCCTGATCGATGATCGGGGACTTGAATGACTGCGCAGTCGGAGACGAGCGGATGGCTAAGCAGATGGGCCTCGAGCTCCGCGGGGGCGACCTGGTGGCCCTGTATGAAAATTGTGAGCGAAACGGTCTACAGTGCAGCTAAAGCGCCTTGTTATCGACGCCGAGTACGTACCTTTACTTTGATGAGCTCCTTGATGCGATCAACAACGACGAAATGCTCAACACCCTTTGGTGACTTGCGGACAATGACCTCGTCGCCTGTTCGCATCCAACGGCCGTCTTCGTGGTGTACGAATGTCTCGGCGGTAGCTTTTATGTTGTTGAGGTACCCGAGGACGACTGTCGGGCCCTGGACGAGGAGCTCGCCAGGCTTGTTATACTCGGTGACTTCATTGCCGTCGGCGTCAATGATCTTGGCTTTGATGCCGGGAAGCAGAGAGCCCGAGGAGCCGGGGTCGATGTCAAGTTCGCTCGTGGCTGTGACGACGGGTGACGTCTCGGTCAGGCCTGGATTCGTTGTCAGCCATGCAAGGCCATGGAGAGATCGTGAGGGTGCAAAGTACCATAGCCCTGGCAAATGCGCCAGCTGGGATACACTTTTAGTACATCCTCCATCGTCTCCTTTCCTAGAGGGGCTGCGCCACTGAAGATGAAGCGGACGCTGCTCAGATCGTACTTGCTGCACTCTTGGCGGCTGCTCAGAATCTGGATCAGGATTGGAGGAACCAATGCCAATTGCTCAATCTTGAACTTCTGGATAGCGGATAAGAATGACTTGAGTTCAAAGCGAGGGAGAATGACGGTCTCGTCGCCGTTGTACACGCCTGGATATCTGTCAGCAAATGTCTACGCAAAGAGCACGAGGAGGCATACCGTAGTGAGCGACCGGCACAAGACCGTAGATGTGGCTGAGGGGAAGTAAGCCGAGTTGTACTTGCGTGTCGACGCCTGCGGCTCTGCGGCCGGCACCGTCTTGGATCGTCATTTGCATGACATTGGCGATGATATTGCGATGGGTGACCTGGACGGCTTTCTGTAGACTTTATGAGCAGAGCGACTCTCGATCTGAGAATTGGCCACACTCACGGGTAGACCTGAAGTTCCACTAGAATAAGACAGATAGGCGACCTGCCGCGCGCCCTGTCCCTTCACCCAGTTCAAAGGCTTGAGTTCCGGCGCATCTTTTCCCTCGGCGACCAGGTCATCGACGGTCTTGAAAGGGACCTTTTTGTCAAATCCCGGCACGGGAACGATGAAGATACGATCTTCGGGGATTCCGGCGCCGTTTGCAGCCGCGAGCGCGCTCTCGAGTAAGGGAATGCAGGTGAAGAGCGCATTGGCGCCGGACGAGCGAAGCTGATGCTCTAGCTCTTGCGCCGAGTACGCGGCGCTGGCGGGAGTGACGATACCAGAGATTCTGTGAACAGCATGGCTCACTGGGATGTAGTCAATCTGTACAATGCATCAGTACAGCACTGCGGAACATTTGTTCACGTCAAATCCGACGGACCGTGTTTAGCGAGTACAACGCGACAACCCTGTCCCACTCGGTTCCCTCGCTCACGTCATAGCCGAGACGCTTCGCGATTGCGCGGGCCAGCAGGTTCTCGCGCGCGACGACCTCGGCTGTGGTGTATGTCTTGCCCGTCAAGCCGCAGGTATAAGGGTTCCTGGACCTGTCGAAGGGCTTCCGGGCGTACTTTTCGGAGAAGACGAAGTCGGCGACGGTGACAGAGTCGGGAGGGTCTGCCAAGTGGATGAGCGTGTGCAGCTGGAGAGAGAAGGTGAGAGGAGGTTCTGGGAGACTTACCGAAGGGCAGCTTGGGGAGTGACGGGGGCGGGTGGAAGACCATTGTGCAGGTATTCTTGGAGTCTCGGAGAGGAATTGAAGTGAGAAAGAAAGAAAGACGGTGAGAGGAGAAGCGGACGGTTTATCAGAGAAGAAGACACAGCATCGCAACCCGGAGGCGGCGGCGCCTTCTCCTCATGCTCATAGTCATGCCCCCCCATGTCATGTCCCTTCTGAACCCTCTCGGTTCGGGCTGGCCCCAAAAAGCTGGGGAAATCCCATTCTAGCGCTTCGGAATGGTCCACTTTCTCCGCATTACGGAGCACCCTCTCGCTCCAACGTCCACTAACGTCGGGGGCGCAAGCTCCAGTCCTCGGCATCGGGAGGAGCCATCCAGTTCGTCACAGGGGGGAGGGGGCTTTTTATTTGCGCTGTGATGGGCACCGCAGCCCAACACAAAAGTCGTCTGTTCTATTGAGGGCGCTGCAATCCTTGCCTATCGTGTTCGGCTGCGTCTAAAGGTTGCACAGGGTCCAGATACGGCTGGGTGCACGCCGTATTGAAGCCTGGACTCCGACCCTCGGCGCAATGAACAAGATGAGAAACGACCCAAAAAAAAAAAAAAAAAAAGGACGGGATGGGGCACAAAAGGCGGATGCCGAGGCTGCACTTGCGTCACTTGCGTCATCACTTTTGCTGACCAAATCTGCTCCGATAAGATACCATTTTCTCATTCGCAATCTACAGATTCTCCCAGATTCCCAACAGGGGGCCCCTTCGGAGTTGAGAGCGGCTTTGGGCCAAGCGGGCTTTGATCGCTGCCTACTAAGACGTGCCTCGGCAAGTAGCCCGGTCTATTTGTGGTCGTAATTCCGCGCGCCCTATTTCCGCCATTGTCACTGGAGAAACTCAACGCCCACGCGAAAAGCCGAGTGTTCATCTTAGAGGTTGGTGGCTTTGCAGACAGCATCATGTCTCGCCGACGTTGCATTAAGCTCATAAGCCAGGCAATCGAGTTTGCTTACCAGTCTTACCCGTGCTGATTACATGACGGCGCTTACACAGTTTGTCCTGATAGGCAATGAAGGCTTCTCTTGTGATACTTTCTGTTGGAGTACTCAGGAGTCAAAGCCCATCGAGGAACGGCTCAGCTGCCCTGATCTCAGCGATCCAACAGACTTGACACATAACCTACAGAGTAAGCCCGGCCCAGTCAATGTGTCACAATTCAAGCGCCCCAAGATTGAACCAAAAAGCCAGAAAATACCACGGAACCAGGCAATTGATGTATTCTATGAGATCATGTCATTATGTGTGAAATCGTGAGCATATATACAGTCATTCTAGGTATGTACGCGGTCCTCGTCCTCCCTGCGTCTACCAGCTCTATAGCAGGTTCGCTCCGAAGGCAAAGCCCCCAATCACCGCAAATACCCAGCCCAAGGGGATAGCCTGCCAAGCAGCGTTGTCGTCATCTTTGTCGCCGCCGCCAGAGCCGGCTCCCGCCGTAACAGTGACGGTCGGGGGCGGGCCGACGGTCTGCGTCGTCACGACCCCGGTCCTGCAGCCAGCGTCAAACTCGGGACACGAGGTGATGGTGTAGGTTGTGGTGTAGGCCTGCGTGGGGAGGTTGCTGCTGCGATCAGGCGAACCGGTTACGGTAGCCTGGAGTTGCTGTTAGTCGCGGATTTCTTGAGGTGGAGATCAGAGGACTTTGATGACTTACGCTTCCACCAGCTTTAGCATCACTCTCCTTGCACTTGCCGGTCACGCTGGGCACCGCATCCGTGCCAGACCCAACAGCAACAATGTCTTCGTCGCCGCAGTTGGCAGCCTGGGCAACGTGCACCTCCTCGTTGTCCCAGTCAAAGACAAAGTATCCGGCCCGCAGAACCGAGTCTCCAAGGATCTGCTGGTCCGTTGTGGTGACCAGGCCGATATAGCACGATCCTGGGCCAAGCTCGAGAATGAAGTCACTGAAGGGGACGCGGAGGAGCTTCTTTCCAAAGCCAAAGTCGACGGTGGCGTTGAGGTCTCGGTTTCTGCAAGACGTCCGGTAAAAGCCCTCGCCGTCGTCCTCGGCATCGAGCATCTCCAGGATGGGGCGTGCAGCGTCGAAATGCATGCGCGTGATGGTAGTGCCGGAGTCGAGCATGACGTTGGTGTCATCGTCGCTGAGGTCGGTCTCGCTTTCGTCAGTGCCGAACGTGACACCGAGGCTGCTCAAGTGCACGGCCAAGCGGTAGGCGCCGTCGTCGCCACGAACAATGTCGACCGTCTCCAGCTCGCCAATGAACTTGTTGCGGTCGAGGCCGCCGTAGACGACAGCGCCCTCGGTGGCATCGGAATGGCGCAGGTCGAGAGAGAAGACGCGGCTGTTGATGAGGCCTTCGTCGGCCATGGATGTGAGCAGCAGGCGGTACGGCTCATTGCTGTCGAAGCCGCCTCGAAGATCGGGCGCGAGGCCCATGATACCTTGTGAGATGCCCTCGCTCCGCTCGAGAACTCCAAAGGTCTGGTTCAAGACCTCGGCGTCGCCAAACGTCAGGGTATCGGCATAGTATCGGATTGTCGCGGACGTCTGCGTCGTAGGGTCGGATGCGTCGCCGTAGTTGAGAGTTGACCTTCCGAAAGGCCCGATCGGAGGAGTGTCGGACTTGTCGGGCTCATACTGTCCAAATGATTGACACTGAACAAACTGTTTCCGAGTCTGGGCCTCTTGACAGTCAGGATTGACCCAAAGCTCGTACGAGCCGGTATCGACGAGGACGGTAACTTTTTGCGGCGGCGAGCCGATCTCAACTGTCTCATTGTCAGTACTTGAATTAGATACCTGCCCGCGCACCAGGATGCCTCACGGTCGGTCGCGTAAAAGTACTCCATATTGTCCAGTTTCGATCGGATCGTGTTCTCGTCATCTTGTCGCTTGGTCTGCCTGCTCTTTTTGGGCTTGTCGACCGTCCCAACGGGCACCGAGAGATAACCTTTGCCGGATGTCGATCGCGGGAAGCTCACAGCATCGGCGCAGCTGGAGCTTAGTAGCACGGCAACGGCCGCGCTCAACGTTGTCCACCGCATGGCTTTTGTTCGTCTGTATGTGTGTCGCTCTGAACTTTACAGACGGGAATGCTCAATCTGAGAAGCAGAATGATCGACAAGAACCACAAGAGAACCCAATCCAACATCCACCGTATACGAGGCAGGGGGCTTTCTCTGTCTTTTTAAATAGAACCCCTGTCGGTGGCCCCGGTGGCGCCAGCCCGCGGCTGTATGCTGGGTTGCGGCATTGGCCAAGGATGGGCTGAATGGTTGGAATCGTATCCATCGTGTGCCAAGGGAACAAGCCTTATTTATTGGAGGTCGTCTGAGGACGCCACCGGAGGCAGTGAATGGATGTCATCGTCACTAGCTGAGAGCGGGAGAAGAGGGCGCCTAGTTGTCTCCAAAGGCTTGGAGGGGGGTTCTACAGTCAGAACAGGCGTGCTTCTCACGTTGAAGCTTCTGCGCTTCTTCATCATGCTGTGTAACTAGCAAACTGTCCATTGCTCGCTCTCCTCGTCCCTGCAGCGGTGGAGACGTTGGTTATTTTTGACCCGCCCCCTGCAGAACGAGCGCGTCTTTTCCGTCACCACCAACCTCGATGTTTCGGCGTCAGGCAGATTCTGGGCTCAGCCTCACTTGGCCAAGCTAACCCGGTTTAGGCTGAAGGGGTGCCATCCAAATTCAAGCCTAGATCTACCTTAATACCTGGCAATGATTCATGGAGTTACGAGTGTGTTCGATATTCTGCGCCTCAGAAACTGTAACGTCTTTCAGCTGACTTCAACGACAACGGGGG
>JADBHU010001053.1:0-13808 GCA_017140155.1 Fusarium devonianum
GTCTCATCCCTCATCCCTCAGGTTCTCCAATTTGAATGTGATAACACGACAGGTCAGCGATAGATATCTCTCCATTGCCCTTTGCTATTGCCGGCCTACTCTATCTTCTAGAAAGATCCTGAGCCGTTTGCAAAGACGCGGCTGCGGCTTGGGAAATGCCCGTGCTCCCCTAATAAATTCCTTATCCTTTCGGCACGTTCAAGACGAGACCGCCACCACAGAGGCTTCCAGGCCAGAATCCAGACCACATTCGAATTCTTGGGCGGGATCCCAAAGAGGCAAGTGGCTGGCCTGGGCAAAGCCTACACTACTAGTACTAAAGGAAGGGCAAGAAGATCAAGCCAATGGGAACACCGAAAGTCCAATATACCAATCCCTAGATTCCCATCGTTCAACTCTCGTGCTACTGCCTTGTTACTAGCGATGGGTCCCTGGTAAACAAACAGAGCGGGAGCTGAGGTCTGTCGCCCCACAAGATCAGCAATAAAACAACCCATGATATCATCAGCCTACCCTCCATCAGCTGTCATGCCACTCGCTGCTCTCATGCGAACATCACCTGCCCTGTCGCTCGCTGGCTGCACGAATTGAAAGATCCCTGTAGACGTGGGACGTCCATCCAACACCACGCGTGAAACCCTGGGGCTAATGATGTGCGCTATCACACATCACGACGCCTTGTTCTAGGCTGCCCCTCTCAGTGGGGGGAGATTCAGAAAGCGAGGCTTCAGTGACTTAATCGCCTTGGTTCTAGATCGCGTTTTTCTGTGGTTCAAGACACAGCTCAGACAAAACCCCTAATAAAAAGAAAGGTCCAGCTTGATGAAGCTAGTCCAAGACATGCATGACTCTCAGTTCTCGCGGAACGGTCACAAGACACGGCCCGCTCTTCAGCCCATCAACGACAACCATACAACCATCGGGCGTAGGCGAAAACTTCTGAAACCGCGCGACTAATAAACTTCAGCATTCCAGAAGTGCTCTCCGCGCCTCCATCTCAGGAAGAAAGCCTCACGCCACTGTAAACGACTTGTCAAGGTCTAGTGTAGAGCGCCGTTTACCTTCCACCGGTTCGCGTTTAGCTGTGATCCCTCGGCGCCAAATGTGGCTCGCTTGCCTTCTCGAACAAATCCCTGGCGGCACTTCCATGATGGATACAAATATGCAAATGATTAAGCTTATAGATGTGTAGTACCAAAACACTAGCCTCAGCTCGCCACGATCTACTGTAGTCTACTTCTTGAACACCGACTGGCCTAACCGTTCAATCTCTCTCCCCTCCTGGGTCCCCTTGCCCGCTGCGTCCAGGAGCCTAGCCCAAGTTTCTGCGTCCTTGAGCCTCACTGCCTCTTGCGCCGCCTTGACCCGCATACCGCATTTCTCGTACATGGTGACTGTCTGCCCGGGCTCCAGCCCCGTGCACTTGGGTACGAACAAGGCCGCCAGTCGAGGATTACCCGCCTGGAGCGTCTGGTTGAAGAAGGGCTGTCGTCTGTTAGTCTCTGTTCTGTGGGGTCCGCCGCGCGACTCACCTCCCAGCCAATGGGGCTCTTCCTCGTCTTTGAGATCTCCTCGATCTCGTTCCAATCCCGCTTCGCGACTAGTGCTCGCAACCTGCAGGGCCCATCATGTTAGCCGTCGAAATGTCTCCGTCGCCCTGCTGGGGAAGAGGTCCACCTACCGAGTCCACCACGCCACTTTCTCGGGGACTTTGAATTCGCTCTGGATCTTCTTTGCCCGTCCCTGGTAACCTAGTCGGATGAGCTTAAACATGGTCTCGTTGACGCTGAGGCCAGTGAATGTGTCTGTTAGATCCCGGTCGAATGCTTCTTGCATCTTCAACAAAGTCGTGGCCTCCTTGAGCGCATGGACCTCAAACGTGGATTCCTTTGAGTCTGCAAGCAGTTTTGCTGCAAGAGCCAGCTTGTCTGATGCTGTTCGAGCATCGGGTTGTCGGAGCGATTCGCGGATGAAAACGTTAGCGCCGTCTCCTCGCCTGTCGTCCTGGTAGTAAAGATCCTTGAGCAGGGTGTTGTCACCGTCTTCCATAGCCGACGACTCCACCAAGGCCGTCGCTGTCGGTCGCGCGTTAATAACACGGAAGAAGGCAGCAAGCGGCAGTTTCTTCTTGAGCTGCAACAATACAGACAGCATGAGGTCCGTGTCGCCGCTCTCGATGGCCTTGTCTAATGCCAGCTCATCCTCCTCCATGCTCAAGAGGAGCGGAACTTGCCTACCTCCCCGAGGTTCGTGGTTGAGAAGCTCAGTAGCAAGTCGTGCTCGCCCTTCCTGATATGCAGCCCGCGCAATCTCTTCAAAGGATATGCCAGGCTTACCAGCTAGTCTTTCCACGATCAGTCTGCAGATAGAATCGTCATCTTCGCTTCCCAATCGGACCTTGCTTGACGCCCAATGCACATAGATACGGTCCGTAGGTAGTTTTAGATAGCCGGCAATTTTCAGTGCGAGGAGGTATTCATGACGGTTGAGCAGTCGTCGGATGAGGCTTTCTGGCGTTAAGCGGTAATACTGTTCAAATGAAAGTGGCATTCCGACCTCATAATACCGCACTGCGTTGAGTACACGAAGCGTCTCGCACATGTCGACAAAATCATCGCTGTTGTATATATCAAGTACCGACTTGCCGAAAGAGGCAGCTTTGAGAAGGCGTTTTTGCCAGTGCGTATCGAATTCACGGCCCGCTGCATTGACACAAGTATCCACAGCTCCCGTTAAATTGGGTCGTATCAGCTGAATGTAGTCATCAGCCTTGGGGGACTGGATCTCGAGCTGGCCAACAGCATCCAGGAGAATCGAGGCTGGTGACGAATTTGAAGATTGGCCGAAGACCTCGAGAGTATCTTGCGGCACTCTCTCCAGAAACTCGCAAAAGTCGTTTGTGATTAGTCGAGCACCGTCATGTTCTGGCAGAGTCAGCATTGTAATCTCAATCTCATGTAGAGACTCACCAGAAACAACGTGTACCCGTGTACTGTCGTATATGTACGAAGATGAAACATCACCCGGTCCAATGACGTGTACCTCATCCTCCCAAGCAATGAGAGCATCGCTACCGCACCACTCAACATATAAAGGCGGTGTCTGAGAATCAGAATCGTGCTCAAAAAGTCGCTCTTGAAAGTCGCTTGAAATAACATGTGCCTTGCCGCTCGCGGCATAGAGATTCACATAACGACCATCTGGGGACACACTGATATGGCTAAAAGGACCAATGTCGAGGAAGCGGTCTTCACAGTCGGTGGCGTCGACGACGTATATGGTCTTGTCGACACTGAGGAGAACCTCGACTGATCTGGATAAGGTATGATTTGGCGAAATAATTGACCAAGCATGGATCTCGCCTTCTGGTGCTTGCGCGAGCGCTTTAGGTCGTGGTTCCCAGTATGACGAGACTGTTACCAATGAGTTGTTACCCAGTAGCGCCACCATGCCATGGTCATAGAATCTATGTCTGGTTAGCCATGATAGCAGGATCGGAATAAGTCGAAAATTCATACCGGCATGCCTCGATACCATAGTTGTCAGCACCATGGCCAAGAGAAAACTGAGTAAAATCTCCTTGGACATCGTAGCATCGAACTGTGCCATCAGACGTGACTACCAAAAGAGTCTCGTCCTCTGACCACCCGAGGCCTTTAATTGCTCCTTTGTCCCACGGGATGCCCCGGAGCTTCTTGCCGGCAAGGCTGTAGATTTCTATTGCTGGTTTTGATGTTTTTCCGGGCTGGTATTCCAGAATCTTGGTATCGTCGCGCCATAGTGCTGAGTTTGAAGCTGGTCAGTGTCGTTCTTGAACGCTTGCTCGACTCATCATGAGTAGTTAGAAGCTTAGTGAGGGCTGTGGACCGGTCGATGCATATGGTTTCACGATCCAGTTCCGGAGAAGAATGTAACATAAGATAAACTTACCAAGTGCACCTGCATATGGAGCCCCAGTAACGATATAGTTGTCCAAGTCCAGGTCTTGGTCAAATACAGCGGTATACTGCTGCGTCTTCCGGAACCACCTGTCCCCGACGCTCTCCCAATCGGCTCTCGCGTGAAGCGTGTCCATTTCGCGTTATCTCATGTTGAAGCGCAGAATTAATGTCCTCAACACTTTTTGGTATAACAAATGCGTCGCAGCTGAAGCAAATCGTGAGCTGTATCGGCGCGCATGAACGAACAGGGGAGCTTCACCGTGAGGTTAGGAGCTCCATCATAAGACGTAATGGCAGTATACGGCTATTCTCCGGCTAAATTAGCTTAGATTGACCTGGGGTTGCATCATCCGGCAGTAGCGAGTGGGACGTCTCTCAAGAGTCGGTCTGTGTAAGAGACAAACTCTCTTCATCTTCTAATTATTCCGTCGTCTTCTTTTCCACTCTCCCAGCCGCTATTCACTAGTATCCACCACACAATGCCCAGTTGGCGCGACCAGTATCTCTCCTCAATAGAGGATGTAGAGCTCAGCAATCCCGTCAACATGGAGCTCGTTCAGACTTGTCCGTAACCCCACCCTACCTACCCCTCCTTATACTCCATCTTGCGACAGATGCATCAAGCGACGGCGATGGTAAACTGACGATTCCTCAAAGGCTCGCAGATGGCGGATCGCATATCCGCGCTGGAAGCCGAGAAGAATGGCCTGGAGTCTCTCGTCGCCAGCAGTGGGAAACCGACCGCACAACCAGTTGAACCGTCGGCCAACGATCCTGGCGTTGCGCAGCTGAAACAAGACCTCGCCGAAGCCCTGCGGTCCAAGGGCGTCACCGAAACCCGGTTACGAACTGCCGAGGATGAGCTTAACAAGCTACGAGCCAAAACGAAAACCGAGTCGAGATCAGTCCGAGACCTGACGGCCGACAAGAACAACCTTACAACGAAACTCAAGGATCGAGAATACGAGCTGAGGGAGAAGCGCAAGCTTATCGAGGTGCGTGACCGTCCTGACCGCAAGTCAGACGTCATTTTAACGATGGGCAATAGCAAGTGCAAGACGAGATGATCGCGCTCAACCTCCAGATGTCGATGGCCGAGAAAGAAAGAGATAAGGTCAAAAAGGAAAACAAGGAACTCCTCGACCGGTGGATGAAGCGGATGGCCCAGGAAGCCGATGCTATGAACCTCGCCAACGAGCCGATCTTCGAAAAGGGACGATAAGCAACCTGTCCGTCAAAGCATTGTAACCAAACACACGGGAATGACGAAAACAGCAGATATCACGAAGTCAAAGTGCTATATGGAGTATCCTGTAAGTCCGAACAACCGTCTCTCCAATCTTGCTCCAACGCTTATGTAATTACCCTTCTCATCCAATCTCGTACCATGTTCGCTAGCAATTCCAATGCTGATAAAGCTCTATAGTCTACTTTCTTGTCGAGATGAAGTATGGTCCTCCTGCGTTGGTCCAGCTCACATAGCCCTCGGGATATGTGCACTCCTCGACTTCTAGAATCGTACTGCCAACGTCGTTGATGTTGTGGTTGTTGTTCTTTTCCGCGACAAAGGATTTGAGTGATACAACTTTGCAGCCCGACTTTAGGTCGAGAAACATCCGAACCAAGTCGTCGTTCAACTCCGAGGTGAAGGCCTTGTTGTTCACCAAAACCACATCGGCGCGCTTGAGGGCCTCATGAATGGGCAGGTTCTTGCGGAAATCGCCTCGTTCCAAATGCACCTTGCCCGGTCTGACGCCCCAAAGCATACACCGCGCGTCAAACTCTTTCTTCTGCGCATCGGCAAGGTTGCATGCATTCTCCATCATTTCACAGCCCCAGCTCTCGCAACCAATTTCCAGTGCGGCCTGTAGGACCACGTTTCCAACGCCCGATCCTAGGTCAACAAAGACTTGTTTAGAAGTCATCCTGGTTTGCTCGACCAGAATTTTCGTGATGAAAGGGTGGAGGAGCTCGCCATAAACATAATCGGTTCCGTTCTCGTATTTGGAGAGGAGTTCCACCTTGAGCGCCACGGTGCGGTCATAAATTTGGTCCAGAATGAATGCTACAAGATGCTGGGGGAGCTCGTGCATGTTGTCGAGGTTCTTGGCGATCACGCCGTCCTCTACGAGATTCAGAAGTTTTTCGTTGTATTCGCGCAACGCGGTCTTGAAGCCCATCAGGTCTTGTATGTTCCGGTTGGATGCCTTTTCCAGTCGTCGGATAATACCCCCATTTGGATTAGTGAAGGGTTCTGCTTCCTCGTCGGTAAGATACGTTTCGGCTACATGTCGAACTACTTTGATGCTCGCTTCGACGGCATCAATCTTGTCCTTGCCCCATACTAGCTCATATCTGCAGAAAAGTTAGCAAAGACTGGGTGGTGTACGATTCAAAAGTAGATCTGCTCACCTTTCGCATGGTTGTAGGCTGGGATACTGTAGCTTGATAGCAACCTCGTCTTTTTGTGCACCCATGACAGGCACGCATTTGTGCTCGAGCGATGCCACGTCCACAGCATGAATGAAGCTCCGCCTGTCTAGCCTGTCCACGAAAGCCTTCGGGCTTCTCAACTTGCGGGTGGGGTCAACAAAGCCGCCGTCTTCAGTACCCTTGCGTTGTCTCTTATTCGTGTCAAGGGTCATCCATCCGTCGTCTTCACCATCGCTATCCTTATCAAATTCGATACGGTCGCTAGCCGGGGATCGGCGTGACACTGAAGGCGCCTTGCGCTTACGGTCCAGCCGCCTCTCGTCAGACGATGAAGGGTACGGCGAGTGGCTAGCTTGACGAGCGAGGGGGTTCGGAGAAGGACGCTGAGCGGAGGAGGATCGAGAGGCTGAGCCGCTGAGGGCAGACTTGGACTTTGGTTTTGGTTTTATAGCAGGCCGGTCGACAACGACTTTTTCGATCCTGATTTTGGGAGGATCGGCCTTGAATTTGTTGTTCTTGCCACCGAATAGACGCATCTTAAAGTTTATGAGACAGTCGCGATGCTTTAGTCGGAGTGTCGTGGGGAGCAAAGACGGGGTTAAGGCTGGGTCGACTGGGTCAGGGATGGAGGGGTTCGCGGTGGCGTGCGTGTCGCTCGGCAATGTCGCGCAACGGACGGGAGCAAATTAGAAGTAAAGGATGCAAAAGAATGAACAGAATAGAAAGACCGTACAGAAGTAAAGACGGACTAAAAATACAAAGATTTAAGCGGGTGGTGGTGGTTCGTGTCGTGTCCAAAGTCCGTTAATATCGCATCGTGGAAGTTATGCAGAGTTGAAGTTGAAAATGGAGGCGAAATACGGAGTCAGAATCGGCATGCCATGGCTGCCTCTGGTGCAGGAAGCCTTACATCAGCCGGGCACCTGGGGCCGGGCGGGCCAGGAGCGTCCCGACGGCAGGTGCTGCCTGGCATAATAAAGTGGCAGGTCCCTTGGCCGCACCTGCCTTTGACCCCGGCCCTGGTAATGGCCCTGTAAGCCATGTTTGCCAGTAGGCAGGCGCTGACTGGGCCAATCTTGGAAGGTGGGCCTCACGATACATTAGCACGTTGCGCACGTGGAGGCTTTCCCCTTCAGCTGCAGGTGCCTAGCTTGCTCATAACTCTCCGGATGCAACATAACTTACCCTATGTTTTAACTTTTACAACTGCGGCCATTAGGAGCCCTTCAAAGGGACATGCCAGTCTCAAGCTTGTATTACTCTGCCATTTACAACTCGGTTGGTCTCTTTGGCACTCAGACGCAACTTTTCAATTCCCACGGATATCGCAGCGGCAAGTTGATGTTCCTCCTAACAGTCGAACATTGTCTCTCCCAGCTGTACTTGTCCGAACTATCATCCAACTCAGCCACCTCAACAACATCATCAGTGGCACGCACAGTTTTTGAAATAGTCTGAGCACCTTGTCGGCTCAAATATGCCCCTTTCATCGCATAACTCCATGTCCACACAGCGCTCACCCTCGGCGGCACAACTCTGGGCCTCATGAGCCTCGGAAAAGCGAGTAGACCTAATAATGCAGATTAGCATGGGTTAAACGAGAGGCGTCATGGGTAACTTACTGGAACTTGATCATGGCCCTGCCTGTGCAGCCGTCGACGATAAAGTGCAATCCCCCAACATTCACATGTCCGACTCGACTGTTCATCGACATGCGAGAGGGACGAACTTGTACAGGAATCTGGACACCTGCAGCTCGCACCGCAAAACTCTGTAACATCCAGTAGTGAGTTTCTACGGCGGGTTGAGATAGTCGGCATGTTCCACACTCAATAACATCGCCACTCTCGCCTCCTAGGATCATGACAGTCGAGCCATGGCCACATTCAAGGGGATCATACTCGGGGCCTCCATTCCACTTTCGCCCCCAACAAAGCGTGGGTAAAGCTTCAGTAGGATCGCTCATATGTCGAGACGGTATGTTTCCAGGATAGAATGCTGTATCAGGACAGAGGAAACATTTCATAGGCTGGTCCTGGACGATCTCGCATCTTGGGTGATTGTTGGTGGCCTGTAACACGCGCACCTCTTCATCAGCCAAGCGACCCTGGGCTGCCCTAATCTCATCCTGGAGGCGCTTTTGGAAAGCCTCCACAGAAAGGAGGGACCAAGTGTCGTCGTCGACTGGAATGGCTATATGCGAAAACTCAGGGGCACCAATCATTGTTGTGTTGTATACATCATAAAGTTGTTTACCGGCGGTTGACTTACGACGATAATACCATGCCTCTGAAAGAAGGAGGAAATGCCCTTCGCAAAGGGTTGCGGAGCGGCTGTGGGGGTATGCTTGGTAGAATTCAAGAGTAAACTGCTCTCTAATCGCCTGGCGTTCGTCGACTGAGGTATCTTGACCGAACGATTTGATACCGCAAAAGGATTCTTCTTCTGTATCGTCTGCGCTATCGTAATCAGTTTCCAGCCCAGGAGAATGGGGAGTGGGCAGGATATCGATCGTCGCCTCGGACGTCTTTCTCTTCTTTGTCGGCCTGAGACGCGGAGTATGGGTCTTCGATCGCTTCTTTATGGTTTGAGAAGCGGTTTCTTTATCGGACAAGGTAGGTGGAGCTGTCGCCGTCCGTGTTCTCGATCGTATTAGAACCATGTTGAAAATATTGAAACTTGTTGTTGCGTATGACTTTTGTGCTGCTAATGACTTTGCTCACTCAATGAGGGCATGCCGATCTCTTTTATAATTGTTTGGTCTCGAAAATCAAGCCCTAAACTGGCGTTTCCTCTGCATTAGACCTTTGTTGGTAACATGGATTACTGTTCATTGTTGAAAGACGCTGAATCGGGGCCTTTGAGGCCTGAATGATGCTACTGCTGTCTCGAACTGCATTGTTACAAGGTCTCAGACTTGCGGCAAGTAGTTGAGAACGAACGAACTGCTGTCTGTGTTAGAATCGAATCACAAAAAAGATCGAACAAAGGACACGCGGGAGTTAACGATCTAAGCGTTTAAACTGTCAACTGCTCGGAAGACTGATTATTGTTCAAGGCATATTAATAAAACGAAAGAAATATCCAGTGTTTCTATAATTACTTTGCCCGAAGACAAAGACGCTGGCAATCCGCGATAAAGGTGTCGAAACAAAGAACATAATATCATATTTTCTGAATACTTGTTTTAGTGTTAGTGACTGAGAGAGGAATAAAGCCGAATCAATCTGTTCCTGCTGGTACTGATTGAGACTTAAGGCGATATGGCTCTCAAGTTGCCTTGTTGTGCTCATATACGCAACCGGAATATCAATCCCTTTGAGAGACTCTGGTTCTTACCTTTTATTCTTATATCTGTAAGTCCTCTTTGTAATAATTAATATGTTTGAATCGGAGATCAGCAACGAAGGTCTCCCGAACGAGATGTCTACTTCTCATAGAACTATAGCTGTTGATTACTCTTATCGTCTGACATCTCCTCGCACTGGAGGCAGAGAACCCTGATATCGTTTCTGAAGTAGAAACTCTCCCCCTTTGTTAGTAGTCAAGGACTATTCTAGGAAGATTGACCTTGTTGACACTTACAATTCACTTTCGTTTGATCATAGTGTCAAATTGCAAGAATGATGACACGGGCTTATTTTTTTCTAGGAGCTGAGACAGAACATCGGAGGGTCGTGAAATCTTAACGAACCGTAGGTCTCTTCAAACGGCCAAACGATTCATCATATCGGAATAATTTAAACATGACCGCTTTTGCTTTTGACCGCACACCTCCATCAACGTGATTGTATTGCTCTATCGCTTCAACGTCTTTTGCTTCTCTGCATCCGTCGCCACATTCCTTCCCTCGACCAACAATCCCTTCTTCCTCCTCACACCGTCCATGTAACGCTTGGCCACATTCTCCTTATCCGCAAGCTCACCAAGATCCTCCAGATCGTCTTCCGTGAAAGGAACCCAGTAAGGATCCTCGTCAAGGATCTCAAAGCCTGCAAAGATGAGCTGCGGCTGTGCTGCGCCACTGGTACGCTTCCGCATCTCGTCTGCGAAACCGAAACTCTCGGCGACGGGCAGCAGCGCCTGGATTGTAAAGAACGGGGTACCCTCCTTCATAGTCTCAGCGATGACATTACCGCGACGACGGGTCAGGACATCGTAGACACGACCAAGCACCTCGGTGGAGGCTTGGATCTCGACACTGTACATGGCGAGCATAAGGCGTGAGGACCAGTCGAGGAAACCAGAGCGAAGCGCGGACTGGAAGGTTTTGATAATTTCGCCGGTGAGACGGCCCAGCTTATCGCGTGCTGATGTGTCATCCTCTGCAAGATTGAGGGCAACGTCCTCCACGAAGACAGCAACGCCTTGCAGAGGCTCGTTGCACAGGGGACCCTGGGCTGCAGCGAGCTGGAAAGCGTAGGAGATTTTGTCTGCAAGGTGGCTTGGGTGAAGAGACTCTCCAGCTCGAGGAGCAGTATCCGTAGTCTTCTCAGCCGCAAAGGCCTTGGAGAAGATGCCGTCCGCGGTAGCATCAACAAGCAGATTTGGCCCTGTACGTCGAGGTCCAAAGGCAACTATCTTTTCAACACGGTCTTTCCAGGTCTCCTTCCCCTTGCCGCTCTCAAGTTTCTCCTTGAGCTGGTTTCTGAAATCTTCCAAAGGCAAAGCGTTGTGGGCGGTGGGGTCAGCTTCGGCGGCAATAGACTCCTCGCTCTCACCCTCTTCCATCTTGGCCTTTCGATTATAAAGTCCCATGACGGCGTCCGAATTCTTCACTAAGAAGTCGGTCACATCTGCCGGGATTGGTTGCACACGGAGTGTAATGGTAACCTGCTTTGAGCTTGTCGTAGCCACGACGGCACCACGGCCAAGGTCTTTGTTCTGAGGAGGTCGCATTTCCTCAGCTCGAACGATCGTCTCGCGGTAGGGAACAAGGGGAGCGCCGGGCTGAATATCGCACAGAGCAAACCTCTCTTTGAGATCCGTCAGGCACCGCTCAAGGTGCAGTTCACCAGCGGTGAGCAAGACATGCTCGCCGCTTCCGAGGAGCTCGTACTCGGCACACGGGTCGCTCTGTACCAGGAGCTTCAGACCATGAATCATCTTGTCCAGATCAGCAGGATTGACAGGCTCGAGAGCCACACGAACGATGGGATTGCCCGCCATGCTGACACCCGCCAGGTTAACAGCACCGTCTAGACGACTGCAGAGAGTACCAGACTTGAGGATCTTGCCTTCGAGGCCGCCAATACCAAAAACACAGCCAGCAGGAACCGCGTCAAGTGCTTCTAGGTTTCTTCCCATAAGCATGTAAAGCGCGGTGACAGTAACCTCCTGAGGCTCGGGAGCAGCGTGTGGCTCGGCAGGCGACCATTTGGGAGGAATGACATAGAGCTTGTCGCCAACAGATAGAGTTCCGGAGTAGATACGAGCAAATCCAATGAGATGCTCAGGGTCAACCTTCTTCTCTTCTAGCTCAGGGGCATAGTCATCGATATTGATCGAGTCGAGCGCGATGATCGTCATGCTATCGAGACCACTCTCACCCGCCGCAGCTTGAGCCCTTGCTGCCTCTGCTCTCTTCTTGCGGGCAAGGTCTCGCGCCTCTTCGCCGCTCATCTGCGTTCCGGTGCGTCGCTTGTTCTCGGGTAGTTCGCTTTCGGGGATTGATACCATCTTGCTGACATAGGCCACGACAGGGTCGGACTTTTCGTGCTTGAACGAGACCATGGCATCTTTGATGGACTTGTCGATGTACTCAGAGCCGGGCGAGTCTTGAAGAAGCTCAGGGAGTCGCTCGGCTTGGGCTTTAGGAGGAGAGGGCAGGGATTCGACCACGGATACTAATAGGGCCGTTGATAAGGGCAACCAAGATGCGAAAACCGTCGTCATTAGTAGCCTCTGATCCCGGGACTTGAGCATGTGAGGCGTAATCTTGATGTTGAGGGATTTGGTGACCTTCTCCAGTAGTTCTCGATCGCCCAAGCCGTTGTTGCCCCCTATCGTTGCTTGGTAGACTGTCCATACCGGCTCAAGTACCAGCTGCACAAACATGGGCTTCAGATTCCTTCCTTTGAGATGCTTAGGACCCAAGATCTTTTTCGTTTTGGGATCCAAGTAGAAGTTGCCCCATAGCACTTTCTCCATGATACCTCGTTTGATGCCGAGTTTCTTTTCGTACATGCTGGCAAATTGCCTACAGGTGAATGCCCATCCATCGATGGCGCTGCTGAAGATGACGTTGTTCCTTTCCGGGGCAAAGTAGATGTCTTCGTCGTCTCGCTCCTCGAACTGTATCTCTCCGGTGTCGCTAACCTGATCCGCGATGCTTGACTCCTTGGCTGCCGTTGCTGCGTTGACTCGCTCTTCCATTCTCTCTCTCCAGTTGAGATCCTCCTCCATTCGCTCGCCCTGGAAGAAGCTTCCCAGAACTGCATTTACCTGTTCCAAAAGTTTGTTCAAATGAATGTATGCTTCTCCGGGAGTCATCTTGAGTTCTCCAACTAGCCGGTCAATCTTGTTAATGACGAGCAGTGGCTTGAGCTTCTCGATCCACGTCTGGCGAAGCACAGTGACTGTTTGACTGCAGACTCCCTCGACGGCATCTACCAGAACCACAGCACCGTCACAAAGCCGTGAGGCAGTCGAAACCTCGGAACTGAAATCAATGTGACCGGGTGAGTCGATTAGGTTAATAAGGTACTCTTTATCTTCGGGGTCAGTATCAGGTGCTGTTTTTCGGCGCATAGCGAAGTAGAGTGAAATGGCCGAAGACTCCATCGTGATGCCCCTTGTCTGCTCATCGGGCCTAGAGTCTAGGTAGCGGATCTTGCCCGCCAGCTTTGGTGAGATGATGCCATTTGTGGCAAGGAGAGCATCAGTAAGTGAGGTTTTGCCATGGTCAACGTGTGCCAGGATACAGATCTGCGCAGATGTTAGTGTCTGAAACGACTCTACAGGTACGGATTTGTCTCACATTTCGAATATCGCTAGACTGTCTTTGTAGACTAGCCAGCTTCTCTGGAGTGACGATAGGCATGATGTCGGCGATTCCTCTGAACAGCTACGACGATACGGTGCGAAGTCTGGGTTGCCAGCTTTCAAGCCTAGACACTTGGAAGTTCTCAAGGACGCAGAATTGGCCGTCAGAGAGCGGTCTCCATAAACTCTTTTAATCAACCTTTGTTGTGGAGGCGGAGATAGGTTGACTGCTTGCTCATAGTGTGACTAATCGAGGAATCTAGTCTCGACTGCTCACGCAAAGAGTCAGCAAAACCTTGGCCTCGTTAGGCTCTTTTCCCACAATAACTTCTATGACCCAGAATGACTCACACATAGGTACAGACAGGCCTGATAGGTCCAACCTAGGTATTCCCCTGCGGCAAAAGAAGGCCTGGAAAACATTGCCAATCCCCCCTCCCCCCCCAAAGA
>JADBHU010001054.1:0-31197 GCA_017140155.1 Fusarium devonianum
CCCCTTGGTCGCGCGTGGCTCCAGGGATTTCGTCCGTCAGCCTAAGCTGCAATCGGCTGGCAGACTTCCCTGTAGCCACGCTCGGTGCCTCCATCCACCGCGTCACGTTGCAGCCATGCATTGAAGCGCCCATGTCCTTGCGACAACCTCTGCAGCCGTGTCCTTGGGGCTTTTTGCTCCACTCCATCCCCGCCCCACTTCGTCTCTTGCGATTCCCGCTTCTGTCCTCGTCGCAAATTGCACCGGAGCATGTAGCCGGAGCAAAAGCTTACAATCCTCCCGTCTTGTTGGTGTACACATTTGCAGAAGAATGCCGCAGGCTACTGGCAGGTTGTACAGTACAGTACAGTACAGTACAGGCCATCCAGCATCCTTCCCCTTCGCCGAACCGGTGGTGTTGATGGCTGCCACCTCCGGGCGCCCATCTTCTCAGGCATCCCCGGCCAGGTGCGGGGGGAAGCAGGGCCGGACACCCGTTTTACGTAGAAAATGTGTTCGGCAACGGGATGCTGATGCCTGTCTATCGCCCCGAACACGACGGGGACTGAACAGCACTGAAACACCGCTTTGAAACGGCTGAGCTCTCCCAGAGCGTGGAAAACACGAGTCGGTCGGTACTGGTGCATGAACATGGCGTGTCCGACCTCTCGGGCATTTTTACTATATTTGCTTGTCGTCCCTATCGGGCCCTGTCATGCTCATCTGCACTAGTCTGATATCCTGACTCTAGGAGAGTTTTGTGGCATTGTGCCTCTTGGAATCAAGCCACGGGATGGACAGGTTTACATAGCGTCTCTGGGAGGGCCGATTGATGCTCAAATAATGGTAAAGGAACTCCGTAGATGGTGCACTAAGCTCAAAGTTGACTCGGTTTGCGACAGGGCGGGTGCTGATAACACCAAGGCGTAGGTGATGAAGTCTAGATTCGTCATGTCGGCCGCCAGCAAGCCCATCTGAGAAGCATAATCGCGACTGAACTTGGTGCACAACTTCGTACGCTGTTGGGGTTACGGGGTTTAGGCCCCAGCCAGTATTTCCGACGAAATGGCTCCCACTAGGTAGGCATCAGTGATACATGATTCGATACTTGGTAGAGTTGCAGCTGATGAATCCCGTCTGAATCTATAACTGACCCAACCGACAGTGTCTCGGCAGATGAATCGGCTCAGCCAAGATGGCGCATTCGGTTCATCGCTCTAGTCATTCTACCTTGTACACGGGCGTTGTCGACGCGAAACTGGGATTTGCAGTTATTAGAGGGTCCTGCCGGCTTCTAGAAGCCCAAGCGGAATCTATGCCGTGCCGTGGCAGGGGACCTGGGCCCAGCAATTCAACTCGACTCAACACCCCGTCGACCTGTTCCGCGACCACGGACCACGACTCGCGCTGGAGAATAACGGTCAGAACCAGCGCTCGGGTCCCCCGGCCTGGTAATGAAACTTTTAAAGTTGGTTGCATTATCAGATTATAGCTTTTTTGATAGTTTCGAACTCTTCATGGGGCTGTATGAAGAGGGAGGAGGAGGCTAGTGTTAAAGCGCTGCTATCATTGCGGGGGGTCTAGAAAAGCACCTACCTACTAACGTTAGTAAGTACCTTACCTACCTAAGCTTGAGAGAGAGGATGTAACTAGCTGCATCACCACAACACATCAATTGAATCCAGCTACAGCGACGTGTAGGATCAGTGATATTGAGTTTTCCGTCTCGTTGTTTGCTGATCGCTCACACCCTCGCCTTCAATAGTCGCTGACGCTTGCAGATACAGCGTCGGGGCGCTTACCAAGCCACCAACAAGGTGCGCCAGGATCACGGTTATCGTTTACCGCCCTCCTCCTATACAGTACATCATCGCTAGTGCATTTCTAGTCGCAGTGTTGAAGAGATGCCGTGCTTGCAACGGCAAGGCAAAGGAAGATCTACTGCCGTTCTCTCTGGCCACATGTCCATAGCCCCCTGTACCTTGGAGCCTGGAGCACTAGAACAGGTTGCATTATGAGCCGGTTCGTGTTACAAGTCCAGGTGGGAGGCTGAAGTGTGCTTCTGGGCCATGATCCATCGCAGGTGAGGCGTGACAGTTTCATGTTGGCTCAGACTGAGCCTGCCGGCTTCCCAAATTATCTGCCTCCCGAAGAGGAGGCCCTAACTACGGATACGGCTGCAGTATTTATAAATGAGGCTGGTTCTTGTGAGAAGTCGGGCGGCAAAGAACCCCTAACAATTAGCCTGTCCAGCGTCCATTGGCATAATGGCGAATGAGCGGGCAGTACCTAACTTGGATACTAGTAATTGCACAACATGCATATACCGGAGAATTCTATCAGACCTGCTGCCCAACAGGACGACAAAGAGGATATGCTCCCTTGTGCCACCATCGAACTCAATTTGATGAGGGAAAACGTGGATGGTCCCCTGCGTCAGCCCCTCTTCCCAACAACCTGCAGAGCATGACACTATTGATCCGGTCATGGATTTGTCACTTTGCTTACGACGCAGCCCAGAGCCTCAATCACGTATGAGAGGCGGGGGCACCGTGGAATTAATCGGGGTTTGCAGCCTGGCAACCAGCCCAAGAATCCATTCCTCGCTCTTTACACCGCAACCGAAATACTCTCAACATCGGAACCCTGCTGAAAGTCGCCTGAGGTCCAAACGCATTCTAGCGCTCAGACATGACATCTCATATGTGATGGGCGCCAGGCCAAGCGGCGGCAGCCCGACGAGGCAGGGTAGAGGCCGCTGGAAGTTGTCAAGCGAGCCCCAGTTCGCGTGTGACTGGTCACTTTTCCCAGCATGTCGGCATTCCCACGTGGCTCCTCAACTGACCCTGTCGCACGAACAACCCGCTCTGCAGGACATTTTGACGGGAAAACTGGCAATTCAGCAATCAAGCCCCCCACCACATCCACTCAGAAGCCCGCGACCATCCTTGCTTCCTTTCAAATTGGAGTCTGGCATGACCAAACCTCCCGTGCAGGGTTTTGGCTTTGAAGCTCACTCGTATCAGATGGCCCGGTATGACGTAGTGTTAAATCCGGAGCAGAAAGCACAGTCTAGACATGGGATGAAATGAAAATGACTGTGCTTTCTGAAGCCGTAGTCTCGTGAAACATGTACGCCAGCGATACTAATAACATGATTCAAATGACGACCATGCATACGCCAACACTGAGGTTTCAGCCGCGGGGTCGTGCACAACAAAGATATCACGTTTCGCGGAGGAGTTACAGCAGACGTTACTGGCCAAACCAGCCCGGAACAAAATAGTCATCTCTTACTAGCAAGACATGGTTTGATACCGAGCCTGGGGCTGAAGCATGGCCAATTTCGGAGTGTTCATATCAAAGAATGGAGGGTGTGCGAATAGCAGTAGCCAACCCTTGCTTAACCTACCCGAAGTTGCCACTGTCGCGCGGGCGGGGCACGCCACGTGGATTTCCACGCGTTTGCAACACGAGCTGTGGATTGCTTCAAGTGCATTTGCCAGTCACGGACCTCCGAGTAACAGCCCAAGAAATAACCCTGGGACAAGACTATTGAAACGGTCGTCGACCAGGGACGGGCGTTATAGGCCATGGAACAAATCTCCTCGCTTCTTTTCTTCCGCCCCTATCTTGCAGCCAGCGCGATCAGGTTGGGGGGGGGTTCCCAGGGCAGTGACCAAATTGCCGGGCCGGGGGCTTTTACAATCAAACCATCATGCTGGAACCTTTCTGCTAGAACGGGATCTCTAGACGGCCGATCGTCCCTAGATACAGATGCACATGTGGCACTGTGGCACTACCAACACTCGCTGCCAGGTGCACTTTTAGCGCCAACGTAAGCCCGGGGCTGCTGCTCGTGGTGTGTGCGAAAGCCAAATGTGCCATTTGGGTCACGACGGAGCTGCTCCCTGAAAGACACCAAACCCTGAGCGTCCTTTTCCGCCAAACATCGGCACTTTATAATGCAGGGGCGCCTGTTGTGAAACTTGGTGGTTCGAAGCTCTTTGTCGGGCGAAAAATATGTCTTTATGAAATCGCCGCCAAGTTCTAAGCGAAGACCTATCTCAAGAACCTAGATGATCTGAGCAAAAACTTACAGGGTACAGCGTTACCTCGGGCAGTTGCCGGCCACGCGAGGGTACAAGATACTTTGCCATGTGCAATCTTGAAAAATCAACGACAGAACGATCATAGAACGATGATACAGATCCCTCTAACCCTTCCAGGACGGCAATATCCACAAATTGTCGCTGGCGTCTCTGGTAAAACATGGCAGAACGAAAGTGGACAGCAATCGATATCAGAAAAGTTCGTCCGGCTTAGCCGGCTGGAATCTAGACGTCTCTTTCGACCTCCAGAGCACGCACCGCAGATTGCTGCTTGCTGTGTGCATTGGGCACATACACGGCCGTGAGCTCCGACCCAGGGCCGACGCTATCCCGGGCGCTGCAGCTGTATAAGCATAGACTATCCGTAGAGTGGCAGAGCTATGCAATGTTATCTCTGAAGACAATGTACCGGGGCGACGGTCCCGGAAGCGTCGGTAACCGAACAGATCTTGGTGCCCTCGGGCGTCGAGGTGGCGAATCATTGATGAGAGAACCCTTTAGATGGCGCGGCTATCCCGGTACGTGGCGTTCTTCTCACGTGGGAGAGGACAAGGCGCTCAAAGTATGGCTTTTTCTTTATCCCCTTGCTCGAGTTGGCCCCTCTCTCTGTTGATGATCGACATAACTAGGTAGATCTGCGTGGAGTTGTTAGACGCCTCGTCCCGAAAATGGGGGGATTGATCGCATCAATACGATCGCATTGAGGAAGCCCTCCGCAAGCAACAGTGAGCCTCGTCCCTAACTGCTTTGTGATTGCACGGTTGACCCAGCGGGCTGTATCCGTCATGTTTGACGATAGCGTCTGCGGTTGGCCTGCAGAATGCTGGTCGTCTTAGCCGTGTCTAGCGCCAGTTGACTCGATCACCACGTGGATGTAGGCATGTTTTCTCTTGGGGCCAGATGCACTGGCTCACAAGCAGACCAGCACGAGAGCGGAATCCCATGTCCATCTGACCACTCAAGGGCAAATCCCATCCCCCATCGCGATGGAATGTATCGTGCCGGTTGGCAAGTCATTGGCATACCAAGCTTGGATGGTGGAAAGCGTGTAGACTTGTTCACCCCATTCCTGACCGAAACAGCAGATCCTCAAAGGGTTGGAGGATCTGATCTGGCCGACATGCTTCATTTCCCGGTCGTAGTAGCCGACGAGAGGGTGATTTTCGCCTTCGCCGGTGGCTTGCAGAGTTGTTGGCTCACCGTCCGACCTCGTTCCAGCCCCTGCTTCTTCACGATCGCAGCGATCTGTTGCATGTAAATTGCCTGGAAGCCACCCCACGGTGAAAATGGCTTCTCGCCCCCTATTTCCGTGGGCTGAAATCCGTGCTCACCTTCATCGACGCACCTTCTCTCCACAAAGTCCACCGGCGGGCATCCTTGGTGCCAATCCTTCGCACGACGGCGTTTGATCCCGCTGGCCGCCAAGTGGGCATGGCGCGGGCGCCGCTTCTGCAGCGGTTTCTGGTCTTTGCTTTTACTTACGGATCCGAGAGCTCCCCCTTGGACCCGTGAGATACGTAGGTACAGTGCGTACTATCACATAGCATGACATAGCTTGAGCTACATAGGACACGCATTCGCAAGCTCACTTGCTTTGATGAAAGCAGGCGGTCAGCAGTCTCATGCTGCAGCGATATCGTTGAGTTCCGCAGCAGCACTGGTCGGAGCTTTCTCCTCATCTTCATCCTCTTGCTCTTGCTCTTCCTCTATCAAATGAGCGTTGCGGAGCCGCTCCCGTCACGCCAGCGTCCTTTTCCTGAGACAATGTAGGAGCCCTGCTGTGTTAGCCCGAAAAGCGGCATCTCCAGTAGCTAACCTGGGTTTTTGCAGTAGCCGAGAGTCTCGCATCTCCCATGTGGAGAGGAGAGGCTAGCACACGAGTCAAGCCTCTACCGACGATTTTAGCGTATGCATCTCGTGTAGATCGGAAGCAGGGTTTGTTGCTCAAGACAACGCGGGTACGCAGTTTAAGGTGCCGGCAGAGACCACGGCATCCTTGTGCTGCCAAGTATCTGGAGCCGGTTGCTGCTTCTAGCCCTTGTCCGCATATCCAGGTCAGGTTGAGCCCTGGTTGTCTGTCTTGGGCAAGCCTCCGTGGCTTTGGAAGAGTCCAGGTTCCAGCTCTTGGCGAAACGGGGACTGACGGTGGTGGTCCATTGTCCAGGAGAAAACGGAGCAGAGATGGAAACAAAGGGCAGGTCGAAATTCTCTCCGAGCACTTTGCTGTCTCGCCCATCACGGGCATGGTCACTCTCTTGAGGGAGGCCCAACACATGTCCAATTCCCGTCCACAGAACAACCCGGCCAACCAACGTCCTGTGCCAACTGGTCAACGACTACCCCGTTCCTCCGAGATTTTTGACTTCAACCATGCATAAACTGCCAACACGGCAGTTGACAGTTGGGCAACCCTCCGCCACGGGTCCTGTCGGCTGAAGCTGCAGCGTTGCAGTCTCCCAGATCTCGCAGGTGCCCGTCTCGGAATAGTTCTGCTTGGCGGAAAGCTTGTATTTGCAGGGCGAGAAGCGAGAGCCAGTCGCTGAGTTTGAGATCTGTGACTTGGATGGTGGAGGGTGGTAGAGTGGCGTGCATGGTCAGTCCGCGGGTGCCGGATGATCATCATCAGCCCTGCGGGATGACAGCTCCTAGGTGTAATGCATTGGAGGCAGTGACATACAATCCCCAAAGAATGCGTTCGTTGCCTTTTGCCCGATCAAGCTGGGTTGAAAGTATCAAGAAGCTAGCTTGATCGAGATGCCGGCTTTAAGACGGGTGTGACAGATATCTTCCGCCACATACGCCTTCACAAGTCAGCGAAACGACGACCAAAGTGCTATCCGTACCTTTCCTTGACAGATGTGGCCTACCATTCATTGACCCGACTGATGAATCTTCTATGTTTCTTAGGCCAATCAGACTGGATAGATATGTCTACAGAGCAAAAACCGTTCAAACGCCATCGCTTTTTGACCTTGACCTCCTCTCCCAGCGGGAGCTCAGTACAGTCGGAGATCCTTTCGCAAATCCACCTCCCTAGTTATTCAACCATGCATCTCTCCAACCCTTGTCGTTCCACGCATGCATCCGATTTCCGATTGTATCTTAAGGCAGACTAAGATCCGCCGGCTTATATCGAGGCAGGGGCTCTGTCCTTTTTCCAGCCCTTGCCGCGCATGTTGTCTTCGATAGCCCGCCAGATATACTCCACAACCTCCTTATCGCGGAAGCGCGAGGCATCGTGGCCCTCTCCGCGATAGCGGTCGATACCCGTTGACAGGACGCGATGACCCCAGCCCTGGATATTATCCGGGGCCTGGTCATCTCGCCAGCCAACAAAGACGCCGAGGGTGTGCTTGAAGAGCTCGTTGGGGTCGCTCCACTTGTAGTTCTTAAACTGCCACGTTTGGCCCGTCGTGAAGACGGCGACGAGGTGGTTCCAGTTTTCGGGCCTGAACTGCTCCGAACCCTCGACGAGAACGAAGCGCATGGGGCGGTTCGGGTCGACGGAGCGGATGGTGCGCTGGATGTGAAGCCTAGTAGCCGTGGAGCCGCTGGCGTTGGGAGGCGTAAACTTGCCATCCTCAAGGAAGGAACGCGCGTTAGAGAGGCGGAGGAGGGAAGAAGCTGAAGGTGAGAGCAGGATGACAGGGTCTGGTCGCCGCGTGAGAGCCTTTTGGTTCAGGGCAAGGAATGGGTTGCTGGGGATGCTGGAGGTGCCGGGCTGAGACTTCTTCTGGATGAAGGGCGCGGCGAGTTTGCGCACATGGGAGAAATCCTGAGAGAGTTAGTCCAGGCCCAGTAGAAGCTCACTCTGTTGGTTGAAGACATACCGTAGGCTTGGTGCCCCTAAGGACCGTGTTACGATCGCCCATCCGTCGCTCGCCGTTGTAGATGCCCGCCAACCTCGGGTCCATAGTGCCGCGTCCTGATCGCGCCTGTGCAGCCGAAGACACGGCTCCAGACTTGGCCGTCGCCGCCGTCGCGCCACTTGCCGCTGCATCCTTATCACCGGCAAGGGGCTTGATGTACTCGCTCTCCTCGCTCGCACCCTCGAGCCAGGTGATCAGATCCAACCGCTCGATGAAGCCCAAGTTCTGGACCTTTCCCGCGCCGCCCGCGACCGCAAGCTCGTCGTTGAGCTTCGTGGCCGACGCATTGTACTCGGGGATGGCGAGCTCGCGGTTCAGCCAGGCAAAGTAGATACTGCGCAGGTCGACTGGCTTGTCGTTGGAGACGAAGCGCGTCGGGCTGTCGGTGGGTACGGCGACATTCTGGCTGGAGAAGCGTAGGTGCGTCGCCTGTGACAGGGGCACTTCAGGAGCTGAGGCTTCGGCGGATGCGCTCGGGACAGGAGGCGCGCTGGACGAGATGGACTGCCGCAGGAGGACAAGGCCGTCGAGGTCGGCGCCGGACGCCATGATGGGTGCGAGTCTGCGCGTGTGTCGGAAGGGCGATTGAAGGATCAACTGCGGTGAATGAGGAGCTGATGTTCCGGGGGTCGTTGAGCTGGGGAGTCGGCGACGGCTTGTTGTGCAGTGATTTGATGGTTAAGGCTGAGGTGAGTGAGTGTATCTGCAGACGAAAGGCTGAGGCTGTATTTTTGGGAAGCTCGGCTGCTCGCTTTCTTGAGCCGCAGCAGGGGTTGGTTGGCTCGGTGAGCAGCCAATCAAATGTTTGCATTTCACCTCATTTTTGACTTCATCCATCAACTGCCGACGCAGATCGGCCGTTTTGTCGTGCATTAATGCGCAATATCCAATTGAGCGAGGTCATCCTGAGCTGCATAAAGGCATGGCCTTGTGTTTGTTCCTTAGTGTCGGTTGCGTCTGGCATCCTGTTCATTTGCTTGCTATAGGGTAACCAGGTTGCCTGGCATGGAATGGCATTCAAAATGATTGTATACGGAGGACACCTCTGTATGGTCTAGCCGATGGGCTTAACTTATTCCCTAATTCGCTTGGGAGATCTTCATTTGTTCGTTGGGTGTAGAATTTTTGTTTCGAGCATGGAGTATGGGTATAATGAATATTGTCGTAATATCACGTCTCAGTGGCTAGTACGTCATCGGGGCATTCGTAACTCAACACTATGCGCCGTATGTGATGAATTTCTACTCCGTTGCTTTCATCAGGTTGCTCACTCGATGCATACCCGGTTTCGCCATTGACCGTAATGTTTCACAGTAGGAACTCTGCCAACAACCCATGTCAGTTCCGAATAACTGCATCCATATGCACGCGTCAGTTGTTAGCCTCGGGCGATTTACATAATTCAAGAAATTTGGCACCACTAATCCCATGTTCTGGAAGCCAACCCCGCCATGCTTCGTCGTCTCCTTCTAGCCAAACGTGGACATTTCCGCGCGCATCACCTTACGTCTACGCCCTCCCAGGTACGCCCCTGAAGGTGGGCGATCAACAACGTTCAGTAGTCCTGAGACGGCGCCCTCCAGGAGGCTAAATGTTCTCCCAGAGCACACGTGCCCAGCATGTGCCCAGCATGTGCTCGGCCTACGCCCATTCAAGGGTTTAGAATGGTTTCGGGCGCTGAGTAATAATTACACATCTTCTCTAAACGGGGCGCATTTCCAGATGCAGCAAGACTTTCACAAGCTTGTGCTTCGGAGGTCACCGCCTTTGATGCGCATCGTGTGGCGACGCCGCCCGTATGGAAAGGGTAAAGAACGCCATGAAGACTGGGATATTTCGATATTCAGTCCGATAATCGTCCATCAAGATATGTGTTCGTACACGAGCTTCCACCGCTTTTATGTACATCTAGCCACCGAAACATCCAAGACTTTCCCAAAGGATATATATTCCGCATGTCATGCCGTGAAAGGACTCCGTCAACGCCAGCCGAGATAACCCCCCATTTACTCACTCAAAAAGATAAAAGAAAGGGATCTATATGCCGAAAACGAGCTTCATGCGCTCGTATGTGTAGAAGCTTATCGCGACCATGGGAATCACCTTGACGTATCCGATGGTCAGGCCAACAAAGAAGCCGGGGATGCCCCTCTCCCGGAAGATCATACCGGCCGTCTCGCCGATTCGTAACCGTCGTCCGTCGCCAACAGCACCGCCGACTTGCATCCGTCGCCGAATTACCTCGAGTGGGTAGGATGCCGTTTGTGAGATCAAGCCCGCGATGCCTCCAGAGCAGAGCTCTGCCCATGACCGCAGAGGTGCTGGCTTTCCCGGGGGGTGGTTCTTCTTCTTTGGTAGTGTCGTATGCTTCGCAAACGCTGGAGACCGCATGATGTCTCCAACGGTGTCGTGAGTTAGAAAGGACATGCCCGCGTACGGAAGCATGCCGAGGACAGTCGGCGTGAAGCCTCGGTAGAAGTTGATGAATCCTGACCTGGGAGCGACAGCCTCCACCGTCGCTGCGGCTGCCTCCGCAGTGGCCGAGACGGATGCCGGGGCGTTGGGCATCCTGGCCGTTGCAGACTTTTGAACGGGCTGTTCGCTGTAGATCTGGCGGCAGATCGACGTGAAGGAGGAGTGACCCTCGCTCTTGGTCTCAAAAGCCATGCGCACTCGGATGACCTCGAGGGGATATGTGAAGAATACAGATGTAACGCCCGCCAGGCTTCCACTGAGCAACCTCCTCATCGGGGTCTCGTGCGACTTCCGCGATATAATGACTGCTCGGATTTGTTCGTATGCGAGAAACTTGATGCCGGCGTAGGGAAAGATTCGTAGCAGAGTGGCAGAGTGGCCGCGATAAAGCCCCGTGGCGCCTTCGTAACGGTATATGTCCTTCATAGCGGTTGCGACGCCGAACCAGGAGCCGGTGTACTTGGCGAACAGAGGATTTCGGGCCTGGAAGAGGATCTTTACTCGATCGAGGGGTGCCACAACTGTCTTGGCCTTGATATCGAGCAGTCAGTGAACAATGCGCAACAGCATCGTTGGTCTGTCTGGCAACTTACAGCACACCCAGCGACACCGCCCGCGACTCCGGATCTCCACACGTAGTCAAGCGTCTGCGTCTTGCGCTTCGGCATCACTGTCCCATGATCCGTAGGAGACACAGGAGGCTGAGCCTGGGACTTGTTGCTGGCCTCGGAGCCATGGACTTGAGTGGAAGCGTTTCGCGCGAGCTCGGACATTGGGGCATGCTCCATGTGAGCAGCGTCAACGGAGGTCATTGCCCCAGAACGACCAGCACGTGGCTGTGACTTTGGTGGACGAAAGTCGGTCGCGGCCTACGGACGCGACATTCCGCAGCGGGCGAGAGACAGGTTCGAGGCTATTCTCAAAGGTCAAGCGAGAAGTATGAGGGAGGAAGGGGTCCTTTGTCTGCGGGGGACGGGGTTTGGTAATCGAGGTTTTGGAGATGGCGGCAGAATTTCCCCGGCTGTCAGCGGCAGGAGGAACGTCATTAAACCGACGGCACGCTCACTACGAATCAGTGGCCGCTGAATGGCCGAGGCCGCCGGCTTGTGGTTCCCCACACGCTGTGAGTTTGGTCACGCAGCGGAACAAAATTCCCAGAAGCAACGAAATCTGGGGGCGGGCCTCAGCGTAGGGTGCTGCAAGCTCTGAGCGCCCACTAACTTTTACAGGCGAGTTGCAACGGCTCCGGTAAACAATGACCGAGCCGAGGTTTGCCGATTGGCGCCGTGGTGCATTCTGGTTTTCCCTCACCATTTCAACTGGACAAGCCCCAGAGCCTCAAGAACGAGACTCATCGCTCGGACCCAGTTCTGCGAGCGATGAGCGAGAGCCATGATGCCGTTTGGCCCTCGTCCACGCTCTTCGAGAGCGCCGACAAAGGCCTCGTCGTGCTCGACATCCCCACGTCCCTGGAAGAGAGCCAGGTCCTCCCGTCTCAGACCCCTCGCCGTCGCATCGTCTCCGCAGAACCCCCCGCAACTCCGTACGCAACCCCGGAGCCGCGAAATGGCCACGACTATCTGTCAGCATCCGCGTCTCCCGCAGCACAGCTCGCCGCGCTCATGACTACAGCCACCGTCAGTAGCGCCCTGCAGGACCTCGCCGCCTCCTACGCCGGACCCTTTCACCGGGCCCGGCTTTCAAGCCCGGAGCGCCCGCTGATATCCGCTTTAGTCCCAGACAACGCCGAGGCTCTCCACGGATCTGTCGGGGCTTTCTGTGATACCTTTCACCAGTCGGCCCCTGTCTTTGATCTCGTCGTATTAGACCCCCCTTGGCCAAACCGTTCTGCAAGGCGGAAGACGGACAAGTATGCTACTGTATCAAATCTTGATGAGATGCGAACTCTCTTGCAACAGATCCCTATATCATCGCATCTCGCAGTTAACGGGCTAGTGGCCGTCTGGATCACTAACAAACACAGCATCCATGACTTCTTGACCTCATCGACAGGGCTTCTTGCTGCTTGGGGCCTCGAAGCTGTAACTGAATGGACATGGCTCAAGGTTGCTGCGTCTGGTGAGCCGCTCTTCGACGTTGATTCCACGTGGAGGAAGCCGTGGGAGAAGCTTATCATTGCAAAGCGTATCGGTAGCAAGAAGCCAGACGCTCTCAAGCCAAAGGTCATCGTCGCAGTCCCAGATGTGCACTCGCGAAAGCCAAACATGCGCGGCCTTTTTCAAGATATTCTCGGTGAAGGCTATGTAGGCCTCGAGATCTTTGCCCGTAACTTGACCGCTGGCTGGTGGAGTTGGGGAGACGAGGTCCTGCGCTTTCAGCAGCCTGAGCACTGGAATGAGGCGGAAGAAGGTTCCTAGAGGTGCAAGATAGAGGTGCAAGAGTTTCATCGTCTATATTTGCGCTCATAGTTTTGACTTGCCGACATGCATCGCCCTTTGTCCAAGACTAGTTACAATAATGTACATCTCTGATGCCTGATTTTATCCTACAGAGGTTCGCTCTTCCGCCTGACTTCTCATGAAACCACCGCCTCTTTGATTAAGCAGTGTCCTGCCCTGCCCGTGTCCCAAGGTCGTTTTGCCACCCCGGCTGCTCTTCGCGACTGCTTAAGCCTCCTTCTGAACGTCATTTGTAGCCTTCTTCTCCAGAATCTTCTCCCACTTCGGGTCCAGCACAACGTCGTTGTTCCACTTCTCCTCGCCTGCCATAAGCTTCTTGGCCAGGTCAGCCAACTGCTGCCTTTCCTTGGTCAGAGGCTCCTTGCTCTTCAAGGGGATCTGGAAACGCTGTCGGTGGATGTGCTCCTCGTTGCGCTTGTCCATCAGGTCCTCGCGCATCTGCCACAGCTGATTGCTCCAGGGCTGCTTGTCGTCGGGCAGCTCGGGCCACTGGAAGGGCTTGGCCAGCTCGACCGTCATGATCTTCAGGGGTTGCGGGCGATACCACGAGCGCGAGTGCGAGTTGCGCTGGGTGAGGGGCTGCTGCTTGACATATGACCGGACCGTGGTGACCTCGACGTTGTAAAGATTCCAGAGGTAGTCTCGGAGATCGAACTTGGTGAATCGAATGGGGACCTTGAAGCAGGCCTCGTTGGGCGGGAGGTGCTCCTTTCGAAGGAAAGTGATTACATGGTTGGGCCTAGAGAAGGGGCAAGCAGAGGTTAGGACAGCCCGCGCAGAAGGGGGATGGGCATCGCAGATTGACTCACAGAAAAACCTGCTTCTGGCCCAGCTTGAAGCCGGGCAATTGGCGGGCGACCGTCTTTGCTACCTCGGCCATGGTCGTCGTTGAGCCCGATTGAAGTTGTCGCGACGATTGATCTGGGACGTGAAGAATTTCGACGACTGGCATCTGATTGGCTTTGGCGGCGAAAGAGAACTTCCGTGGGCGTGTGCTGTTGGCTACTAGTAAAAATGATAGACACACGCCCCACTTTCTGATATTCAAGATGCTCAGCGTTTTGCAGATTTCATACTGACATGACAATAAAGAATTCTGAAGTGAGAACCTGTAAACCTTCCATTGAGCTCGAATTTGATTTATCCGAACCTGGGTATTCTTGTCCCAATAGGCCTCACCTACCTTGCCTTGGTGAGTATTATGGCATCTGAAAACAATAGACCATTTCTAGTGCGATGATATACCTATACTGCCCTGGTAATTTTGTCGGCGACTCTGGGCACACCGCGTACCGCCCAACATCACTGAATCCCACCTACTCACAGTGAAGTACAAGTCTTTGCGCAGCACATAAGCTTCCCTTTGTCTCCTTTACACTGGGTCAAAGGAATCCTCATCCAACACTAGTCGCTCGCCGTCTTCCTTATGCTATCAGAACAAAGAAATGGAAGAAGCGAATACCACAGAGGACTTTCAGAGTCCGGCGGCCCATCACAAGATATCAAGGTCTCCAAGTGTCAGCCGCGATGCTCAGCTCTCCATTCTCTCCGACGAAAACGACAGCTCCTATTTCATCAATCTAGAAGAAGAGATGAAACAGGAAAAGGAGCGATATCCCGGTGCCAGTAGCTGGGCTCCCGCCGAGGAGCGCCTCTTCGAGATTCTCTTCATGCGACAAGATCTGCCGATGCTGCCGCCGACATGGGACGTCGATCTGCGCGGTGTGCCTATCTCGGATATCGTATTCCAGACTTCAGAAGATTTCCCTCCCATAATCTATGCACACTCAAAGGACTTTCGTGGTAAGTGACCTAAAATGCCTGTTGGAAGAGAGTATGTCTCTGACACAGCGTAGCAACCATGGCACTCACCCGCTTGATCGACCTCACTGCAAAGGCCAGAACGAGTATTCAGAGCGGCCTTCGAGGCAAAGTATCGCAACTCGTCAAGCGAGAGCTCGACAAGTACTTGAACTGGGCAGCGCAAGACGCAGGCTACTCGCACCTCCGCACCGTACCCAACATCATGACCGAGGCCATCGACACGACAATGCCCGAGGACGAGATTACCGAGTACATCCAGGGCCGGATGAAGTCGCTCGCAAAGTTACAGCGCGAGTTTCTCAGAGAGGATAGAAACCCAAACTTCTGGGATGTGCTGAAGCCAAGCATCATGACTTCGCCCATGATAAAGATTGAGCCAGATGATACGCTTTCGTCGCTCGACACTTGGGCGACTCCGATTAAGAGACGGCGCGATTCGTTTCTGCGCGACGATGAGCTCTCATCCGAGACACTGAGCTACGGTACAATCGTCAAGGTTGAGCCTGAACTTAAGAAGATGCGACTCTACCGCAGCTCGACAAGCATCGATGTCGATGAGTTGATTCAGAGTCACGAGGAGGGGTGCAGAAACACAAATAACAAGAACAAGCCCCGGCGGAAGAAGAGTGACATCGAACCTCGAGAGCTTGACGGAGCCACAAAGTCTTGGGCTCCAACCCCAAGCTCAACAACATCACCGCCTCTACGCTCTCCTTCGCCCCCTTCTCCTCGCGCAGAGCCCACCACGCCTCCCAAATATACCTACCGGCGCCATCCACCCGTCGTCTACGGCCTCTTCATACTAAACACCTCGGCCCTCGTCCTCACAACCGACTCCGCCAAGGGCCCTGATGCCTACGTGAGCTTTCACGTCCAGGTTGATTTTCAAGACGAACACCAGAGCGTCTGGAACGCCCTGACCATCGCCCTCGCCGTCTGCTTAGCGCGCGATGAACTACGGACCCGTGCTGGAGATTTTGAGGAATTGCCCTGTCTGGAAGAGAGCGATCCGGACGCCTGATCTTGGCGATGGGAGCGATGTGGATGAAAGAGCTCTCGATATCTATGCATTTTCTCTTCTTTATGATTGTTGCTGTTTCTATACCCGCCCGTTTTGCTTCGAGCGTTCTGTTAATACCCATTGCCTCTTTTCTATGGATGAACATGCAATACCCATTTCAAGTTTCGGAACTCTTTCTTCGAAGTATCCTCCTCCTGAGGATGATCGGTCTATCTTGGCAAATATGGCCATGTACTCTTATCCATTTCAATAGTGTAATCTCAAATGCGCAAGGTCGAATGAGAGGCTCTGTTCTTCATGCTCTCTATCTCTATGACCGTGTGCTGATATACCTAATCAGCCGATCCCTTCTATTTCCCAACGCCCAACAACGACGGCTGCCCACAGCCTCATACATATCTTGTTCTATCTGTACATATATGGCCATCACAATTCAAATCCCTCAAGAGGGATGAGGCGCTCTTCTATTGCGTAACAGGGTGGAGACTTTTATGACCGTTGCAAGTGAATATCAAGATCGTGTAGTAGGGAAACGACAAGGTAAGAAAAAAATAAAGGGGGAGGGGGGGTTCTCCCAATAACAAGGCGGTAAAAAGAAATGCGTATGTGTGGAGATGTCTACAGGTCTTGGCGCTCGACAGGAATCAAGACTTCTAGTTGCCGAAGTATTCGTTGGTACAGGAACAGCATGCAGCCGCTCTGGATGAACGTCCACACGCCGCGTGGCCCAACGCCGCGGAACCAGCCGGCAACGCCTTCGGTGCGGTAGATGACACGCAGGCCGGTGAAGACGGAGGAGGTGTCGAGTGCGATTGCGCCAGGTCGAGGCCGGTGTGTGTTGGGAGAAGAGGTGGAGATGTGTCGGACCTGGGAGGTGGCGTGATGGTCTTTGGAAGCTCGGGAGTCGGAGGGCGAATGGACCTGGGTCTGGAGGCGAGTCTTGACGACGTCAAGGGGACAGGTGATGACACCCGCGAGGCCACCGGCCGTGGCGCCGGTCAGCAGCTCGAACGGGACACCAATGTCGCGGCTCTGCTTGTACTTGCGGGCCCAGGTGGTGAACTGCTCCCAGAACATGAACTGGAGGGCGGAGAAGGGCAGGTCGCGGTAGAGCGTGGCCTTGTAGCCGTGGAAGAGCGCGGACATGCCCTCGGCGCGGACGATGGTGCGGGCGGCGTCGACGGTGCCGCGGTAGTTGTAGCCAGAGACGAAATGGGGGTTGTTGTACCGGCCCTGCAACTGGAGCCGGGTCTTGAGGACTTCTGAGGGGACGTAGACAATCGAGGCGGCAAGATCTCCAAGGAAGCCTGAGAAGATTCGTTAGAACCACTACGTAGGTTTAGTTTTGGGCCTGGAAAGAGCATCTTACCTGCTGTCAGATACGACAGATGTTGCTGAACGCCGTGATCAATAAAGAACCGCTTGCTCCATTCGTATGTGCCGAAGAACATGACAGTGCCGGGGAATGAACCTCCAAGCGCGGGTATCCAACCGCCATATAGACCTCGTCGGATACCTTCTTGTCTCCAAATGGTGTAGTAAGACTGCCCTAGTGACGTATACTTCGAGGGGACATGGGGATCGCCTTGTTGTCGTGTCTTGACGGTATCGAGTGAGTGCATCAGCAAATCGCCGGTTGAACCTCCGATGCCACCTGCGATCATGGCCTGCCATTGCATCCGTGTTAGCGCAGCTCGATACCGGACGATTCTGAACCGCTCGACGCCACATAGGAAGCCCTCGTGATAACGACTTACATGGAGATACGGCGGCCGGCCCTCGGCCTCGACATCTTCGTCGCTCATCTTCTGGTTAATGGTGAGCCCGGTACTGCTGCTGCTGCTGTCCGAGCGACGGCCCGTCCAACTGGCATGGCGATGCTCTGGGGAGGGCGCAAAGTCGCTTGCGACTGCCGTGACGTTCGGCTTCGATCCGGCGGTCGTCGTCGTCGTATTTGTCGAAGAAGAGGGAGCGAAGACGAGGTCCGAATCTTGCTGGAGACCTAAGGGCATGTCCGGGAAGCGAGGACGGGGGGCACGTAACGCAGCGGAGGGAAGCTGGTCACGGCCTGAGGCGGAACAGCCCGGGAACAGGAGACGAAAGCAAAAACCCTAGAAAAGGAACGAAACCGTCTATGCAAGGATTGTCTCTATGACGACGCTGGGCAAGTGAGTTAGAGGGCGGGCGTCGCAGGGTCGCAGATAGCGATGTCGCGTTGGATTGTCGAAGATTTTGTTGGTTTAGATCCAATCTCGAATTGCGGCTGCTTTGCCGGTCCCCGTCCGCTGAGCCTTAAGCCGTAGCGGGCTTGTTCAGTGGCTGCTCGGGGCTAAGCTTCGTGGTCTGATTGGCTCGTCAACAGCGCAACTTTGGAACGTCATGGAGTGCAAAGAATTTTACGGCTCTTTTTCTACTAAATCCGCCACTAACTGATAAGCCGCCAATGTAACCCGCTGTAACGGCTTGAGATGTAAGAGTGAGTTGTACAACATGCTGAAGCAGCTCTCCTATATCATCACGGAGTTGACCGAGTTATTGAATAAACAACTCTGCGCTCATGGCCGCAAGCTTAGATCGGATCTATTGAGCAGTCTCCTTGCTTTCGATCTTTATGTTAGTTCGAGCCGTAACATTGAGCACTATTTATAGATAATCAAGGGGTGTTAATCCGATATCTTTTGCAGCCCCGGATGAGTGTTGAATTAATGCTCAAATACTCGAGGCTCTCTTCATCTTAATACGAGTTTCCATCTTTCATCATTATTACTACACTATTGATACATTGCCGCCCCTCCACCCCAAATATCAATTCATACATATCTTACTCCAACGGCCTCTGGTGTTCCCACCACCGAATCGCCCCAAACTTGCTAAACGGAAACACAATGTGCGTCACCCTCCCCGTCAGCAACTGCTTTGATACGGGCCCGTACGTGTTGCTATCCAAGCTTGACCCGGGTGGTCCATCGCCCTCCACCCACACGTGGCCTTGCGGCACTCGCACCGTCGGCAGCGGATGCGGCGCCTTTGTCTTAACCATGTCGTTTTCCAGTGCCACCACGCGCTTGACGGCGATCACCTCGGGATGTGTCGGACTCCTTTTCACGTCGCATTAACTCGCTGGCTCATGGCGCCTGGGACGGTACAGGACAAGAAGGGGAAAATGCGTCTGCTCCTACCGTAATGTCACAACCATTCCCCTCTCGATCTTCTCCTGAGGCGACCACTTCCAGTTCAGGATCATATCCCGCCGCAGCGTCGAGTCCTTGTCGCTGTTCATGAGCGGGTACATGGACGCGCCGTCCACAAACGTGAGCTCAGCGACGTGCAGGTTGAACATGGCGATGACGGGGACCCAGGTCGCAAAGCCAAACAGTTTCCACGCTGTTGACCTGATCACGCTGGACTGGCCGTTGCCTCGTAGCCGTGCCCATGCTGAGCCGAGAGCCATCCTGGGCGCACTCTTCTATTGCTGGGCGTGAGAGTCCCTGATCCTGGACATTGGGTCGTGGGCCAGAGTGAGATCGCGGTGCTGCTACTCTGGGCTTCCGAGTGTGCTGTAATCGTGAAATGGAAGTTGAAGGTGCAAGTATAGAATTTCCGCGACTGGGCGTCTAAGCTTTTCTCGGCTAGTCCAGGCCTGCCACCCGCCAAATCCTCTGAAACGTAACGTGCAAACGGCGTGAAACTGGTGATCTATAAATGCATCAAATGATGGGTGTCACATTGAGTATGCCAGTCAATTTTCGTCTTATATCTCATGCATCACTCAGGCCCAATGGCCTCTAATAGTCACATCGCAAGAATCCCCAAGGTAACCAATCATACTGTTCGTTAACAACGCCGTTTCAGACGCCACTTCCTACTACCGGAATAACTACATGAAAGTCGGGACTTTTGTGATGCTCTGGTGATCCTGGCACTCGCCATCTTGCAGCCTTCCAGATCGCCTCTAATTACACCTTTTTTCTTGTCCGACGACCCCGCTCAGGGGTCCGCCCGGGATGGCTCCAGCAGTTCTGCCCGCTTCAGCCCGTCCCGGAGAGTTTTCGTCTGGCCATGACCTAGATGGTCTCAGGGATGTTGTCGTCGCTGTCGCTCATGCTCTCGTCACCGCTGACCTCGGCATTCTCGCGCTCGCGCTTCTCCATCAGTGCTTGCAGCTCGGCATCATCGCTCTCGGTGACAGCCTTGGGCTCCATCTTGACCGTCAGGTTACCGCCGGCTCCCTCGATGCTCTTTCGGATATCAACAATGGCCTCTTCCAGACGGGTGATACCCAGGCTCTTGTCCAGACATGTGCTGGTGAGGACGTAGAGAGGGGGAGACACGAGCTTGACCTTGACCTGGGTCTCTTCGGTGTTGTTGGCCTCGGCGGTGCGCAGGGCAGTCTTGACGGCGTCGATACCCTCGTAGCCGAAGCAGGTGACCTCGATATCCGCTCGGACCTTGGTGGGTTGGGGAGTGAGTCGCTTGCTGATGTAGTTCTTGAGCTCCTCGGCAACAGGCTCGCTGGGGAAGGTGATGTCGTTCCAGACCTCGGGGTTGCTTCTCTAGGTTAGCATGTAACCCAAGTAGTGGGAACGTAATTCAACTGACGTGATAGAGAGCTTGAAAGCGTCGATGGCATGGCCGTATTTCTTGTTCAGAGGCCAGGCTATGCTCTCGTACAGGTCCTCGATCGGGGACTGGCTCTTCTCGGCAACGTGTCGCATGATCGAATGAACCATCTTGCTCTTGTTGTATCGCTCTTCGCACTTCACAATATCCTCGGGAGACACTCGTCGCTTCGACAAATCGATGTATCCTGGCCATGCGTCAATATGCAACTCGAAATCGCTCGGCCTCAATTTACACCATACCCTTCTCTTTGTCCACACGGAGCACCACGACGACCTCGTTTCGGCCGACGCGAATGAGCTTCTGAATACTTCGGATACGTCGTCGCGAAAGCTCAGAGAGCAGAATCATGCCGTCAATGTTGTCGTACTCGAGGAGCTTGACGTAGGCACCCATCTCGGCGATCTGCGATCGGTCAGGGGAGAGGTTCCGGAACAGATCCAGCCACTACTGACCTGCTTGACATTGACCATGACGAAGCTGTCAATCTCCGGGTACTTCTCCTCATAGAAGCGGCAGTTTGTTAACGACATATTGGCGGTATTGTCGAGGAATCAAGGGTTGGGTTCGGGTTCTCGAGACAAAGGTGGGGTTCTTGCGATGTCAATCGGCGTCGCACGCACGCAAGTCGAGCTTTAGAAATGCCGGAAAATTCGGTCAAGTACTTTCTCTCGATTAGAACGATGTCGACACGTAATCGGTCGATAGTCTCAAGGTCGGGCCGTTAGGTAGTCGCTTCAGAGGTTGTTGTCGAGGCGAAGAGTCATAATTTTGACATTTTACGGTGCAGTGATGATGGTGGGGTGTGGTGTGGCGGGGATGTGGCTCAGTGCTAAAACTGGGGCACAATCACGCTCAGTTTGTTTACTTGCTTAGTCACAGGGAAGGTAGGTCTATCATGACCAAAGCTTCACCTCAACAGTACCGTTCAGAGCGCGCAATTGACCATGGCTCCCGGTAGGTTCAGCGCCGTTGATACTTACTCGCATTCTTTGTCGTCGCTAACAATCTCTTAGCGACCCAGTACGAACTTTCCCCGGCCCCGGGTGACGCCGTGTCGTCGATCGCGTTTGCGCCGTCTTCAGGAACCAAGCTCCTCGTTTCGTCATGGGACAAGAAGGTGTATTGCTATGATATAGCAGGCGGAGCGGGAGAAGCGACTCTAGTCAACACTTACGAACATCGGGCGCCTGTTCTGGATGTCTGCTTCGGAGCTAGCGATAATGAAGCATTCACCGCTGGCATGGACTGGGCTGTCAACAGGTCGGTCGAATAAGAATGTGCCTCGAGGCATGGAGCTGATACTATCAAACAGGATCGATTTGGAGACTGGGGAGAAGACTGAGTTGAGCAGGCATGCTGCGCCAGTGCGATGTGTAGCCTACAGTCCCACGCATTGTGAGTCATTCTTCTGCGCCGCGTCTCCGATCAAAGCTAACAGGCCAGCCATTCTTGTTTCTGCATCATGGGATTGCAGTCTCAACCTCCATAACCTTAGTGACCCATCGAGCGCTCCTATTCGTATTTCTCTCCCCGGGAAGCCACATGCGCTCTCGGCCAGCCCTTCCAAGGTTGTCGTGGCCATGGCCGGTCGTGTAATCAACATTTACGACCTCAAAGCGATTGCCGACTTGTTCTCGACCGGATCTACAGACCTTCAACCATGGCAACAGCGCGAATCTTCGCTCCGTTATCTTACACGGGCGGTGGCTTGCATGCCCAACGATGCTGGCTACGCTACTAGCAGTATTGAGGGTCGAGTCGCGGTTGAGTGGTTTGAGGACACCGCAGAGTCCCAAGCGCGCAAATACGCCTTCAAGTGTCATCGACAAGCGGCATCAGATGGTGATGGAGACATTGTTTATCCCGTGAATGCCCTGGCCTTTCATCCAGTCCATGGGACTTTTGCTTCGGGAGGTGGTGACGGAACAGCTGCGTTGTGGGATGCCGAGGCGAAGCGACGACTGAAGCAGTACCAGAAGTTCCCCAACAGCGTCGCAGCGCTTGCATTCTCCAGCGATGGCAAATACTTGGCTGTGGGCGTATGCCCTGGCTTCGAAACTGGCCAGGAGGACTACAATGGCGCCGGCCAGACGTCAGTGTTGATTCGTGAGCTCGGAGAGAACGAAGCAAAGGGCAAAGGCGCGAAATAGAGGGAAATTGTACTAGAAGACGGTGTCATCCGAAAAGGCGTTTGGGCGGGTATAGGATCTTCATTGTTTGTAATTGAAGGTAATATTCTTGAGTTCAGGGAAAGTGACATGTAGATACCCCGGCCATGGACAAGCATTGGATGCATTGTGAGTATTTGGTACTTGGCTACCTTCTTTGTGTTATGCGCATAGAAATCAGTGGCGTTCAGAGTGAATCAGAGGCCCCATTCAATAGTTCCTGGGGAAGTGTTCCTAGCTGCTCGGCCCTTGTATCTCGCCATCACTTTCGCGTAGGAGACTGCGGATGGAATAGCCCAGAAAGTGCTTCTTGTGTTCGCATTTTGATAGGCTGGGGATAGCCAAGCGATTCTTCCATCGTACTGAAGCCATCGCGACACTGGAATTCATGGGTCTTGGGCGATGAAGGCAGGGGACATGAATCTGGACTCGGAATCTTGTAATCTCGAATGCGAATGCCTTTTTGGATGATATATTTTCCCTTCTTCTCGATGACGCCAGGGGCTCCAGGAGGCAAAGAATTCAACTTCGTAACAATAGGGGACTTCGGCATGCAGTCCAGCATTGGCCGGAGTAGACGGGTTTCTGAGACTTCCTCGTCGATCTCGAGATATCCTGCTCCGCAGTTAGTCTTTGGATTCTAATCATGCTAGTTGATTCCTGTACCGTGTATGCTCCGGGAAAATGTAGGCTCGTCTTCTTCAACAGAACGAATCGATTCCATGCGATAGCTTTTCGTTTGTCGACGTTTCGTCTCTGCCCACTGTCGTTCCTTCCTTGGGCTGCTGCTCTTTTGAATAACTTCCTCAGTCTCAGCTTCTGAGACTCCAGACTCGCTGGGAAGAGGGGTTTCTGGGATGCTACGTTTGCCGTCAGTGGTGTGCATATCTTGATGAGCGACCTTCAGAGATCCGTACAGCTGGACACAGGCAAACTCATCTAGAGTCGATTGTACAGCATCGATTTCTGCAAGGCTTTCACTTTGTGATGAACAAGGACTGTCACAGTTCAACCGGCGGGTGTTGCCATCGACTTACAGAGCCTTTTCTTCTCCACGGTCCATTCTGAATAGGACTTTTCGACGCAATTATCGACGCGTGTAAGTTGATTGCCGGAAAGAGCGTTATCAAGCGTGCATACAAGGCGAAATCTGCGGAACAAAAAGGCTGCAGAGCACTTTAGCCTTAGGTTGATTATTGACTAGTAAATTAATAGCAGGCAAGAACCTGTCTCCCGTTGTTAGGTAGGTACCTTAGGTATGCCTGGAGACCAGCACCCAAGATCTTACCAACCTGGAAGGAAGGAGCTCCCCAGTGTTTGATCACCTCAGCACAGCTCACCATTCCTAGGTAACGCAAGACACTAACAGTACAGCACTACCTTACTAAGTAGTCAGGACTACTGTAGTACTATGATAACACCAACTTAAATAGCGAACGGCAGTCAATAAGTGGTACCTCTCGCGTAGTCACACATCGTGCATGTCTCTTTCTGCTCAATATACACGTCAAAAAATAAGGGAAACAAGGCTCGGTGAAGGTACAGATTCATTAAAGGAATGGACGCTCCAAAAACATGTTACATGGTCTGCCATTACTAATTCGTCAAAGCACTAGTCGACAGCTTGAATTGTGTCCATCGAACTGATTGTTGCTTCTGAGCATCACCAAGCATACGGATGTCTCACGACACCGTTGCCCCTATCCTTCCAATGAGGTAGCATCGAGCGACTTGGCAACCATCGCCAAAAGTGCGCCTTGAAACGGAGACTCTACTCCCCTCCCTTGGCCGGCGAGATCGGCTAGGCTTGATTAGCAGGACTATCTCCCAGTTCTCGATAATCAATAGCTCACCTTGGATGGGGGGACATTGTCGAAAGTACCGCCCATCTGGAGCAGCCAAACGTCTTGTCCACCAGTTGGCTGTCCAGTCCGGTGAAGAAAGTTGTGCGGAAACCCTGGGTCAAACTCAACGGCGCCATCAATTTCTTGAATGTCTTCGTCGCTGAGCTCGAGCGTGAGAGCCTCAATATTGCCCTTGAGATGGTCCACCTTCCGACCACCCACGATGGGGAAGACATAAGGCGTCTTGTGCATCACATATGCGAGTGCAATGCTGGTGATGAGTGTGTTCTTACGATTAGCAATCGACTCCAGCACTTTGCTGGTCTTGATCTCCTTCTCGCTCGCCTCCACCTTGCGACCCTCTTGACCGTTTCGCTGGTCTTCGGTCTTGAACTTGCCTCCGCCGAGAGCCCCCCAAGGGGCGATCCCCATACCTTCTGCCCTGCACATGGGGATGATGTCCCGCTCAAAGTCCCGAGAGGCTGCAGACCAGCGGCCCTGGTAAACGGAGAACTGGCGGAGGCCGTGATTGCGAGCGTATTCATTGGCTTTGCTGTAAAGTGTAAGTAATGAGTGTAAATTGAGTCGTTCCAGGAAGTCGATCTATCTTACCTCACAATCCAGGCAGGAGTGTCGCTGACGCCGAGGTACAAGACTTTGCCAGAGAGAACGAGTTGGTTGAGTGATTGCATCAACTCAGGGATGCTGGTGCTATAATCCCACCAGTGAACATAGAGCTATGATATGGTCAGTTTCTTTTCGCTCATGGCTGACTAAAAGGTTTACCAGGTCAATGTAATCGGTCTGTAGGTTCTTCAAACTGCTATTGATTGAAGTTATAAGACTCTTGGTGCCGTTCCCGGTGAAGTTGGCCATGATGTTTGGGGCACCAGGGCCCGCACGGAAATTGGTAGTGTACTTGGTAGCAATCACTGGATTGAAGGTCAGTCTTTTCGCCGTTGGCCGAAAGTCTTATGAGCATAGACAAACCTATCTCATCACGCACTCCGCGCTTCTTCATCCACTCTCCCACCCATTTCTCGGATTCTTGGAAGTGGTAGTTATTCGCGGTATCAACAAAGTTTCCACCCTAGGAAGCTCAGGTCAGAATGCGAGTTTTACAATAGAACCTCGCAAATATATCACCTGCTCATAGAAAAAGTCCAGGATGCTTTCCGTCGTCGACTGATCACACTCGCCCATGAAGTCTTTCCTGCTTCAAGGTTAGGGCCGAGACGAAGTTTTGCTTTGCATGATTTACCAGGCATTGCCAAAATTCATAGCACCCAGACACAAAGGGCTAACTCGCACGGCGGCTGTAGGCGACAGCAGGCGGTAACGAGCCAGAGGGCTCTTGGGAGGAGGGGCGAGAGGAAGAGCCATGATTAGGATTGCTTGTGCTCGAGATTTGAAGTAGTAGTGAAGGCTGCGCTCGAGTTGAAGTTGAACTGGAGGATTCCTGGCTTAGCAGTGTATGACAGCGTCACGGCCTGAGTCGGAATCAAGCGATATGCGGGGTTGGGAGGGGTGCCCAACAATGAAAAGGTGATAAATTATAAATCAAAGGGGAAGCTTTGTGCAGCTGCTATCGCAGTCGTGCTCGTTTATATAACCTGTATGAGCCTACTCATGAGGTGTCCATGACCTCAACCGGAGTCTATACGACTTATGTCCGTGGTCTAAAGTCCGACGAAGATCCTAGGAAAGGCCATCCATTGCAGCTGCGCTTGGAGGCCGGATAACGCGGCATCATGGGTAGAAACGACAACGGGAGTGACGTGTTTGATATTCCCAGAGTAGGTAGTACTAACGATGCCTTGTAAGTTCCTTACCTTACCTACCTAGAGACTAGTAGCAGGTAAGGTAAGGTAGGTAGTACTGGTGAGGTAGTTGCCCAATTGCCGAAGTGGCTTACCTAAGGTAAGTCATCTACTATTCCTTGCAGGGAATGTGGGCTGAGCTGACCCGCCTTGCCGAGGTTTTCCCCTCTGCGCCTGAATTGCCTTCCATGCACAGCACGTTCAATCTCGAGCCTGGTACCTGCGAATCACACCACGCCAATTCATCTTGAGCGACATCCGAAAACAACGATTGCGCTTCAACGAACACGCAGACGGACTCGAGACGCCAGACTTAGGCATTCCTGGTCCGGAGCAAGATGACGACCGCCTAAAGATGGCGTCCCCCAACCCCGCCCCGTCAAGGGCTGCCATCAATGCTCTCCGCGGCGTTCTCCTGACCACATCTTGCTCGGTTATCATTCTAGCTGAAGAACGTCGTCGACGCCTGAACGTTGCTCGAGCCGCAATCGAGAATGCCAAAAAGCTTCACACTGCTCGAGTTCATCACAATTCGGCCGGCTTAGCTGAGAGCTACGGACGACGAGAAGCTTTTCCGATTGAGATTGCCCACGACTTCTCTCCCGTACCCGCGCCCAAAAATCCAATCCGTCGAAGACGCCGCAATGGAACATCCGGGAGCCAGGGGCCAAAACCGAAAGAAGTCGACTCATTAGATGCCTTCGAGACGACACTTAACGAGGATGGCCAGCTGTCTTCCACATCCGATGCGCGTCAAAGGAGATGGGATGAGTGGGATGCAGCCCGAAAGGAGTTGTCTCGAATATCCGACAACAGCCTGTTCGCCCACAACGCATTATTTCTGAGGATTTCTCGCGACGACGAACTTCCAATCACTACGATACCGCAACAGGGACCGAGGATGAAAGCTGTGGGTACCAGTCGTGCCAGTCAACCCGCCATTTCGAGGAATACCCATCGCTCCGAGCCCTGCGATCACGTCTCTGCCGAACCATCGAATTCACGGCCCCTGGAGCAAGATTCGGCAACAAACCTGCTGCTGCGTGAGGCGTTCCTTGACGAGAGTGTAGAGATGAAACCGCAGAGTTCATATAAGGAGGCTACATTTGAACCCTCAGCTTCGTTATCCGAGCTCGACACTCTCCTTGCAGATCTGGAGTCACCAGAGCTTGCGAATGCTCGTGCCGTTGAGCAACAGGACAAGTGCGCAAAGATGTTACGGAGAGTGATTGCATCAGGCACTGAAGAACCACAGGTGGTTCTTTCTAGAGGCATTCGTCTTCTCCAATCCACGGCCAGCTCTCAGGAATATATCAACATGTCCACGATTCTAACCTCAGTCCATCCGGTTTGTTCGGACATCTGTCTTCTTGCTGTGCCTTTCCTGGACCGTCTGTTACAAAGTCGCGACGCAGTGGGTGTTCGGCACCTTCTCAAAAAGTTTTCTCTGCTTCACAGCGACAACACAGAGGATGTGACGCCCAGATCCCGCAATGAGTGGGTTACTCGTTTGTTGATGCATTATTGGAGGAAGACAAAAGACTTTGCCGAGGTCAAGAGCATTTACGGTCTACTCCAGGAAGCCGGCCTCTTCACCAGCGCTATCTTTCCTCTTACCACGCATTACGCTATCCGAAGGAGAATTGCATTGATCGCTCTCGATGCGGCAGATGATGCAACGGCCAACGAGGAGATGGTGCACCTTCGGAAGCTGAGACCCAAGGCCGCCGATCTCGATGTCAAGCTTCGAGGGAGGTTCGTTGTACGAGAGGCCGAGCTAGGCCAGTGGGAGAAAGTTCAGTGCGAGTTGCTGACTTTCAGTCTGAAAGCAAAGCACTCGGGTCAGTTCCAGAACGTCTTGTCCTGGATAACGAGGATATACTGCCGGGGGCACTCACCGGCAGATATCGATGTCTTTGTGCGAGACCTTGTCAAGTCTCATAAGATGACTTTGAACAAGACTCTTGCTTTCCTTGTTATGGACAGACACGGGCGAAACCGTGACCTTCAAGCATTGATTGCCTGGGTCCAGTTTTGCCAGGATGGCGGCTTGGAGATGGATCAAATCTTCTTTAATGAGATCACGGACAAATGCTGCAGATATTGGAACCTGGCAAGGATGGATGTGGTGCACATGCTGAAAGGTGTGCAGAGTTCTATGCCGTGGCTACATGACCCCCATCTTGCTAGCTACTCAACCAATGGAGCCTTGCACGATCTTCACAAACATCTACCGGGCGAAAGGGAAGATAGTTATGGCATTGTTGCGACGTTGCCTGACAGTCGAGGTGATTCGTTCTCGATCTTCGAAAGGACGGCGTTCAGGTACATGAACACTTTTGCACTACAAAACGATTGGGGCAGCGTTTTTGACGCATATCAAGAGGCAACCGACAAGGGCCTAGGGTTTTCTGCACGATGTCTTCGACTAGCTGTTGTTGCCAACATTCACCTGGAAGGACCTCACTCGTGTACAGCATCCAAGCTCATCAGCAAAGCGCATGCAGATGGGCATGACATTGGCGGAGCATTGGTGCCCATGTTGGTCACACGCCTGGAAGCCGGCGACAACGTGGGTGGTTTACTCCAAGAGACGCTGAGCAAGGGCCAACGCGTCCACGACAGCGTGTATAACAAGGCAGCACGCATTTTAACGCAGAAGGGCAAGCAAGAGGCTGCGATCAGGGTTTGCGAAATCGCGGCACAGCAGAACGGCATGGGTGAATTGGCATACAACAAGTTCAACTTTGCCAGTCTTGTCCACGCCTACACAGGACAAAGGCGATACCAAGATCTGCGGTCTCTCGTTGGATGCTTTACATCAAAGTCGGAATGGTGGCAGGGCAGCAAAGAATGCAAAGAGTCGATAAAGCTGGCAATGAAGACAATTGCGGCTAGAGCAACAAGGGACTCTCGACATGACTGGGAACACGAGGCAGTTTTGATGTGCCTCGACGACGCGCTCCAACACATCAAGTCATTGCGGGCAACGAATCGACATGAGCGAGAGGCTCTGACGAAGGAGGTTGTGAGCGTTTTCAAAACCGTTGAGCAACCAGCGGCTTTCGAATCGGGGTTCTTTCCTGATGCCCAAGCCGAATGGCCAGCGTCCGGGCGCAAGAAGAGCACAGTGCGGGACACCAGCGTCCGCCAAGAGGAAGCGTTCTTACCTGCTGACGAGGCATCGCGAGGTGTCGAAAATGAACTGGCCTGGAGTAAGAACTCCGCGGGTGCTCGAAAAGAACAGCAAGAGAAGCCAAGACGGGGGAGGACACCGTCACCTGAATTGAGCGAGCAGGAACACATGTTTTTGGAAAGGCAAAGCTTAGCCGGGGCGTTCTTTTGAGAGGGTGCATATAGAGCATTTGCATCATTTGCATGTTGACATAAAGGCATAGGCATAGTGGCATAGATATCTTGTCTACGGAGGGATGCTTTCATGGGTTGACCAGATACTTGGATTTAGCTTAGTCTCGGCATGAGACAACACATTGACAGTGTATACTGTGTATTTACTACGCACACCATTTGTACAAAACATAAATAAATAAAACCAAGTAACAGGACGGTTGTCGCTATTGGCAAGATGGTCAACGATGAGGAATGAGGCAGTGATAACGGCAGATGTGGTGACGTTGAATTGGCCTCGCTATCTCCACAACCATTGGTGGGCTAGCACAGAAACCAGCTGCCCAACTTAAGAGGTAGAAAGCTGGGACAGGGAAATGAACAGAGCTTGCGATTTACATGTGATTCTCTATTTCTCAGTCGCTTTCGTCGACAAGTTCTCGTGGAGGCTTATGAATCCGCAATTCACCATAGCCGAGCGCTTCAAAGCCACATGTGCCGCGTATTCCTGTGGCATCATCAACATCCACAATTCGTACGAGGTCACCAGCCCAGGCACTCAGGAACGGGCAGGCTGACGATCAGGAGAGTGCCAAGTACGAAATGATACCGGACCCGGCAGAAGCAAATTTTGTGCTGTGCCTGTTGAACCACGTACGATATATCAGGAGGGACCCTTTTCACATGCTTCAGAGCGCCGGAACTTGGCGGTGTCCCTCTGGGTCCATCGAACCACTTCCAGCGGACGCCAGAGGCGCTGGTTGGCTGGCACTTAGGCGGTCAGGGCGCGGTGGCGCGATTTCGTGAGGGACCGTTGGGGGGGACACAGCGCCGCGGGGTGGTGGTGTTACAGGGCCCTTTGAGGTTACAGGGCCCGTTCTTCCTCTGGACAGGGGAATGGATGCTCTGGGCTCCAGTGAAGCCAGGATCGCAGGATGGTCAGTCGTCCCCTCAGTCTGTCAAGGGTGCTTTTAGAACCCTTTTACCCCCCCTGGCCTGGTTCAGATCCTTGAATTCCCGAGCTGCAGAGTCTGCGAATCAGTGACGGTCTATTAGGCCAATTTGGACCAGTGCTGGGGGTTGTTCATTTCCATTGCGAGTGGCCCGCCATCAATCCCACGAGAATGACAAGACAGACGATGCCTATAAACGGCGCATGTCCGGTCAATTGCGGCCAGGAGGAGGGGCAAAGTGCTTTTCGCTCATGTCTCAGACTCTCTTGACGTTCAAAACAGTCCAATTGCCCTGTTTTCGGTACCAATTCCTGTGATTGCACCAACATCCCTCATTGGCCTGTACATCGTTGCCTCTCATCTTGTCAGAGCGTCATTGAGCCCCCCCGGAACGGCAGCCCCCGACGCCCGACGACGACTCATTCAACAGAGTAACCTCTCAGAGACGACGACTCTTTCTCTGCAAATTGCAACCTTGCATCTTTGTAGCCCCATCCTAGCTTCTTGTTCTCTTCCTCTACGCCTCGTTTTATCTTCTCTCCACTTTCATGCTGTAGAGTCGTTTGGCTACTTACCTCTCTACCCCTAATCTTTGGGGCGATCCGAAAACGAAAGCACATCTAATTTCTCGCCTCCCCCGATTTGCGATTGATAACCCCCCACCCCCCATCGGAACCAAAAGTCTGAAAGATAAAAGCTCCGACAGCAGCTTCAACTCCGTAACCCCCCAGCCACCAGAAC
>JADBHU010001057.1:0-19071 GCA_017140155.1 Fusarium devonianum
GGATAAGCTCACTTGCAGGACACCTCTCTCATCTTGTTGGGCATCGTATGAGGATTCATAAAGGCGAATAAGCGTGATTAAGTGTAATCAGAGCAGCAGCACTAGTCAGAGATCAATCAATAGACCGGACTCTATCATCACGCGCCCGACATGGCGTCTCGAGCTAGAGGCGGGCTAGAATTGGAAGGGGTGTGCCCTTCAGGTGCCCCTTACTGAGAAGTCCATCCTGAGGGGCGCCTTGCCATAGAGGGAGCCCCCACCGAGAAGCCAGGCGCCTCCCCCTTGCCCCAAGCGCTCACTAGTTGCTCAAGCTAGACAGTTGTTGGCCGGGCTCCCCCAGCCACGAGAGGCATGAGCGGGTGGCTGTTTCATGACTGGGTGGATTCTGCAGCCCACTAGAGTCTGCTGGGCTAGCTTAACGGTGAGGTTAGCCAGCGGAGGCCGAGACCGTGATTTATCCGTCATGATGCTTAAAAAAATCCAATGAAAGTATAACCCAAGGGAAACGAACTGACCTGAAAGTGGACATTGATCGTCTCTCCCTCAGGCTGGCCGGGGTTATTAGCTTGCAATGAAGGCTACTTATGTCCATTGACCAAGGAGAAGTGCAGTTCCTGGGCCCAGCCTGCTTCCTAAACCTGTAGTAGCGGACCTCCTCGGCAAGTCTCTGACAAACGGGCAGAGCCTCGTATTGTAATTAACCAAGCCGGCATGGCCGTCCAAATCCGGGGGGCGTAGCGGTGCGTCCATCCTTCTTCTGGGCTACCGTCTCTGCCTTCCTGTGGCTTACGGCATCAAACGTGCCGAACAGTGCTGCCCATGACCATGCACCGATTGAACCATTACCTGACGTGGGTTTGACGAATCGTGGGCAGGCTATTTCTGGCAGCGGCTGAGTTGGAGCTACCAATCATGTGCTGTATTCGACCTTGGGCGTCAAACTAAATGCTTGTCAGCTTTTGTGTCCTACTGTACGGAGTACAGCCAGCCCTGTTGCATTGTTGTCGTGTTGATGCTGCTGCTGCTGATGATGGCCGCTTTTGTTAGGCCTCAAGGTACATGCCTCCAATGACTTCTCTCCTGTTGTTTGAGCTGCAGTGTTGATCTCCCGGTCAAGCGACGAATAAGTACCCACCTACGGCTCTTTGCTGCCGCGGGCGTTGGAAGCGAAGCAGTAATGAAATTATACGAGGGACAGCCCCAGGCAATTGACGATCACGACGGTCAAGAAAGGACCCGAATCTCCACTGCCAAGTACCCAGGGCCTGTGGGCGCTACGGTCCAGCCGGTACCTCGACTCAGCCTAGCACTGCCCAGGCTACCAGGTACCTGGGCGGCTGGCTGGCTTGCCGAAGTCTGAGACGGCGAGCTACCGCTGGCGCGCACTCAGCTACCGCCGGGCTGGATCCTTAGGCCTGAACGACATTGCACTTGGACCAACCTCATCCACCACTTTTTCCACCTCCCATCCGCATCCGCACCTCTCGCGCCTTTCCTTGCACGCTGCGCACTAGGCCCTTTGCCCTGGGGCACAGGACATGTGGCGTTACGAGCAAGCCAAAAAGTAACGTGCATGGGTAATATTTGCCCGTACCCAGGCGCCAAAAGTAGACTTGGACACCCCCTCCACCCTTGACTATTGGGTCTTGCGAGGGGCGTCGCGAACCCCTTCGACCATGATTGACAGCCAGACAGGAGATGCAGATGCGGAGAAGGCGGAAGGGATCATAGCTCATGCTCCCTAACCCCCGTGTCATAGCCATGGCTCTCTTCTTATATCTCGGCCGCTTTCCCTCGCCCTCTAAGTCGGCCTTTTCTGGAACCCGTCCCTCTTTTTGAGTCAAGCCGCACATTGTTCTTCACCTCTGTCGAAGCAACAAGCGCGACGTCGGTCTTAAACTACACTCGTTTCCTACCAGCACGTCGACCGTCACATCATGTTGGGCAAATTTCTGGTCGCGGCCCTCGCCGTGGTCGCCGGAGTCTCCCCGGCCGAAGCTCAACAGCAGGACATCTTTGTTACTGGTATCCCCGTCACCGGAGGAGGTGCTGTTCCCGTCAGGAAGAACATCAACGACCTTCAGGCTGCTGGTGGCCCAGCATGGTGAGTTGTGTTTTATCTATCACCTACGCAGCTGCTGACTCCTACCCAGGGACCTCTACATCCGTGCCATGCGGGTCATGTACGATGCCAAGGAGACTGACTGGAAGTCATACTTTCAAGTTGCCGGTATGTAGGCTCGGCCCAGACGTCTCGACAGCACTGACCAACCTAGGTATTCACGGCAAGCCCTTTATTCAGTGGAACGGCGGTGGTGCCCGATCAGGCAATGGCTGGCCAGGATACTGCCCCCATGGTGTATGTCTTCTCTTGCCCGTGCTCGGCTCGGTACTGACTCTTTACAGGAAAACTTGTTTCTGACTTGGCACCGTCCCTATGTTCTGCTCTTTGAGCAGATCCTCGTCGAGAATGCCAAGAAGCTTGCCAATGCATACCCTTCCCAGTACCGCCAGCGCTATGTCGATGCCGCCAACTCTCTCCGATCCCCCTACTGGGACTGGGCCGTCGATGGCATGCCCAATGCGCTCGTTCCCCAGACCGTCAGCGTCAAGGTCCCCAACGGCAACGGTCTCAAGACCATCAACATGAAGAACCCCCTCTACACCTACACCTTCCCCACCGATGCCGTTGCTGGAAGGTACGGAGACTGGGACGAGGATAATCGCGCCCGCACCTACAGATGCCCTGCTCCCGATAGCTTCCCGTCGACTGCCAACGGCCTGCTTCGAGAGCGGCCCTACAAGTCCTGGACTGTAAGTTGTGACCTGATCAACGACGCAGCAAAATACTAACAGATGCAGTACGATGTTTTGACTCGCACAACCACCTTTGACCAGTTTGCCTCCACTGGCGGCAGCGGTGCATCTCTGGAGCAGATTCACAACGCCATCCATTGGGACGCCGCCTGTGCTGGCCAGTTCCTTATGGCTGAGTTCTCCGCCTTCGATCCCATCTTCTGGATGCATCACACCAACGTCGACCGTCTCTGGGCTTACTGGCAGGCCATGCACCCCAGTACCTCCTCATTCTCTGGCAGCTACTCTGGCGGCTCTCGCTGGTCCACCCCTGCTGGTACCCGCATTACTGCCAACTCTCCCCTGCAGCCCTTCTATGCCTCCAGGGGTAGATTCCACACCTCTGACTCTGTCAAGAGCATCAAGGGCTTCGGCTACACCTACGCTGGTCTCGAATACTGGCACATGTCCCAGAACCAGCTCGCCAGCTCCGCCCGGTCTACCGTCAACCGACTTTACGGCAGCAGCAATTCTCGACGTGATATCGAGTCTCGCCAGAGTGGTGGCAAGACCACCCGTTACTTCGCCAAGGTCGAGCTCGATGTCACCGAGGTCGAGCGTCCCTGCCAGGTCGATGTCTTTGTCTCCGGCAAGCGTGTCGGTGGCCTGGTTGTCATGATGCAGCCTCAAGAGGGCATCATCCACGGCGAGTTCTCTGTTGACGATGCCGCCGACACTCCCCAGCTCTTGGGCACTTGCTCTCCCTCCAAGGTGGCTGATACCATCACCAGCGGTCTCCAGGTTGAGATTGTCAAGCTCGATGGCTCCAAGATCCCCCTGTCCAGCGTGCCCAGCCTCAAGATGAGACTCGAGAACGTTCCCTACACCCCTCCTGCCGCCGAGGACGAGCTTCCCCAGTATGGCGAGTCCAAGGACCAGAAGGCCGATGTTGTGTCCACGTCCAACACCAAGGCCCTCAAGGCCATCAACGCTTGCGCCAAGAGGCTCCCGTCTTTCGACCCTCCCAAGGCGTAAACATCGCCACCAAAAGATTTTCTTGTTTATTTGTTTTGCCGTTTGGTCTCAGTTTTGCCTGACCACGGTTGATCACGGAAGGGACACTTGCAATCCGCACGATTTTTTAAAGTAGTTTTTAATTGCCGGCCGACGCCGGCAGTCATGTTTGAACCTTCACCAGACTAGGTCTATAGTTGCTGCAATGAGTGGCCCGTTTTCCATGCTGTGTGTCTTACTTGCCTGTGAGCCGTGCTGTGACTACTGACGATTCAAGTGGTACGGGAGTGATACAGTGTTTCTTGACGACAGAGATGGTGAATCGAACACGCGGTGTTTGATGTGACGGGCGAATGTTGTTCATATGTCATCAAAAGCGGACGTGGCGGTGTGAAATAATACCTCCCTGGTAGCGGCCATGCCTGTTGTTAGAAGTATTAGCAACGTAGTATCGACGACATTCTCTTTGCGGCTGTTGTTCACGGTCATTTCTGGAAACATTGCTCACGCCTTGCCCGGGCATCCATAGCAATGTTGTCGGTATCAATGTCTGCCAAGCCGATGACCCTTTGGCGTTCGTTCAGGCAAGGGTCCAGGGTATTTTGTTTCTGCGTCCGAATGTAGTCAGCCACTGGTTAACCATGCATGTCTTGGCCATGCTTTATCTAAACTCAGTAAAAGAAGCGAAGTATATCTGGTTAGAGTCGTAAGTAGTCAACAAGACTGCAGACACATACTCTTTCAGAGGTAAGATCAGTCAACTCCGAATATCTTCCCAAATTGTGAGCCAGCTGAAATCGAGCAGGTTCATGATGCCTCAGCATTGTGACTGACATGGTCGTCGGTTTCTTCCAGAGCCCATGGCTTTAGGCGGACCAAGGTCTTCACCAAAGGTTTCGTCAGTCGACTGAACACATTCACATGCAACCAAATTCCTAAAGACAAATGTTCTCCCCATAACTGGGTTGCTCAACCACTCCAGATATCTGATAAGTTCAGTTGTGGGCCCTGCGCCATCACGTGCAAGAGAACTCGTTCCATAATCGCAAATTTCCGGTTGGTTCATCTTAATTTTCCCTGTCTGAACTTGCAAGACCTTTGACGCCCTAATTCCCGATATAAAGATTGGTACAAGATGGCCTTTGAGATCGTTGTGCCATCTGAGAAAGATGCGCCTACCACGGCCAGTACGCATCTCGCCGCTATGGACGCCAATTTGCTGATGCATGCGCAATTTCCCAATACGAAAAGCCGGGAGTTTCTTCGCAATTGGCTATACAAAGACACGTTGGACCATATCAACGACAAGGACAAGGGGGTCCTCATTTCGCGAGATATGGAAACGGGGAAAACAGCTAGTTTCATCAAATGGTCGATTCAGCGGGGAATCAAGACCGGAGACAATGACAAGCCTGAAGAATTTCCAGAATGTTGTCAGCATGAATACCTTGACTCATATGCCCTGCTCACGAAAGAGGCAAGGCTCAAGGTGCTTGGGGAAACTCCTCATTATCGTAAGTTATCCTGCAAGATTTGGGGTGTTGATTGAGCGGTGACGATTGTTTCTTCAATGCAGTGGCGGTGGTTGTTACAGGTTTAACATAGGAATTACTCATCGAGGGGCGTCGATGCTGACGACGGCTAGATGTAACCTATCTCTGTACGAATCCCAAATTCAATGGCCGAGGAGCCGCGTCAGGATTGTTGCGACGAGTTCAAGCTGAGGCCGCCGTAGAGAATGTGCCGGTGATACTGGAGGCTACTATGAACGCCGTGACGTTCTATCAGAGACTCGGCTTTCAGATCCGAAAAGAACTTGATATGGTGCTACCACTGCGGGAATCAAGCCAACCGACCGAGCGGTACGAGGAGAGGACCATGGTTTGGACTCGAAGCCCAGAGGATTGGTGGCTAGAAATACAAGAACAAAATAATTGATGACGTTGACATCTAGCAAGGACAAGCTTGAGATGCCGTCTGGTCGTGTCCACGCTCACGTCCTGCCTGGCACGCCGAGCTTCATGTTCTTTCAGTGGAGAGAAGAATCGAAACCGAACAATAAAACAGTCCACCTGACTCACAGTTTCGACAGAACAGGGTCAAAGGGATGGTCTTGGGTGTCTCAACTTAGTTATAGAAAGCAGGATACGCAAAGAAACTGTAGGTAGCAATATATGAGAGAAAGTTGTACATAGATAATCTGCAAAGTCAACGACTTACTGTATGACTTTGCGGAATATCAGGAGCCAGGCCCCCTGCAGCCTGAGGCTAATATCGTATTCGGGGCGTGAGCGCTTGTGCATCGGTTTCAGCACGCCGGGCAAAGTCGATATGAGGACGTTGACGGACCTGGAAACTGACCAATCACAAGAGCCGCAATTGGTTCGCAATATCATGAAGTCCAATTTGTTGAAGGTCATGGCTGGTGGATCTTGGAGTCGCATCACTTGCGAGCTTGCTCTTCGGACCTGGCCCAAGCCTGTTCCCAACACTGTTGATATGATGATCGGAAGTCAGGGCTCGTTCGCCATCGTTTATTAGAACTGTAAATTTTCTTCCTTCGTCGACGCTGAACTCCCAACCGAGGCAAAGAGATGGGTTTCCAAACGGTAACAGCTTAATGATGATGGGACGGTTCTAGCGCTACTGGTACTTTTCGGAGCAGATCGGATGCCGTCGACAGGTTAACACTGGTCCGGCGGCCGGGTCCATACGACAGGCAGAAGAATAATATCTCCGTGGCGCCAAGTGCAGGCAAAAATGAGCAGATGAGAAACGAAAAGAGTGGAAACTGGGGATGGGTTTGGGGTCACCTAAGGTAGAGATGATCCGTTAGAAGTCCGGCTGGCCGGTACCTTCCAAATGTGTCTACTTGCCTTACTGGTGCCAGCACCGTTGGGCCCGGGGACTTGTACCTTCCTAAAGTCTATTTTAGCCGCTGCCAGGCGTGGGTAGGTACCTGACAGGGCAGGAAGCAGAGCAGAGCTCCGTTTTTGACTGAGGCCGGCGTCGAGCCGTGGTAGCCAACCCCCGGACGAGCCATTACGTTACAACAACTGCCGGACCATGCAGAATGAGGGAAGACACCCTCTAAATCGACCTTTCCATTTGGTAATCGGCGTCCCTCTGCGCTCGGCAATAACCTTTGGAGCCCAGGCGAGACAGGTATCGCATACTCCATTATCTGCTGACATTGGCGTACCTCCCAAAGTACCCTCGACATATGACATCTTACCTCCTCAGATTTGTAGTGCTGTCGAGATGGTGTTGACGCAAGTTTAGTCGACCTAGGGTCGAGGTCCCTCTTTTCTTTTGTTGCGATTATCTTTTACCATTATGTATTTCAATCTCCTCGACTTTTCAAAGATAAGCCTGTTTGCGCCCGCGACTCGCCCATTCAATCGGTCTTGAGTCGCCCTCCAATACGGCGCTTGAGGAAATCGGGAATCTGTGCGTGCCACAACGCTGGACCCTGGAACGAAGATGAGCTGGTCTTCGGCCTTGAATATGACGCCGACACCAGGAAGACCCTCGTTGCACCAGTTACCAGTCCTGCCTGATCAGTTGAGCCTGCGCCAAGGATCTCCTCAGATACTGAAGCATTTTCACTGATGCTGGGCAAGATACCAAGCTCGGAGATTGAGCGAGATGCTGGGGCTATGGGCATGAGACATTCAGAGAAACGTTTCTCTGGTTACCGAATAAGTCATGCAGTCATACACAGTGGTAAGCTCCGGGGCTCTCCTCATAAATGTGATGCCAACCACCACCACCATCCGAATCAAACATCAGCATCGGTTGACTCCGCCAGGGGCAGCATGCCTCTTAAGTTACCCCACGGGAAGCAGCGCCACATACAGGCCACTTGCAACGACAACTGCATGAGGCAAGCGAAGCAATCACAAAATCCATCAATTATGTTGCCTGCCTTTAACATTTTGGTTACCCAAGGTCCATTCGAATCTCAACCGTACCAGCGTCCAAATCAGTTCAGAAGCCTGGAGACGTAGGGAGAGATACGTACTACCTAGCTCTAAGGTACGTCCCCTGGGCTGGGCTGGTGCCCTGTTCCCCAAGATTGCCCAAACTCGATGGGAGCTGCCGGGGGTAATCTGGAGACTGGAGACCCTCGAGGTACTTGGGCTTTGCGGGGAATATCGAGAAGCCAAAGGTACCCCTCTCACATGCTTGTCTTCCTCTTCTGTCCTGCCAGATTCGCTGGCAAACAGTATCTCAGCCTTGTTTCCACTCTCTTGTTTTCCCATTTCTTTCCTTCACCTCTCCCCCCTTTCACCTAGGTATTGTGGTTGATTGGGCCTGCATCACGAAGCAGACCTGCTTCTCGGTGCCTTCCATCCTCATATCACTTATACTGTACATCTGCAAGAAAATCACCGAAGTGTGCCACACTGTGGACGACTAGAAAGCTGTCTAGTATCATTTGGTCGTCTATAATGACATACGTCCAAAAGACCGACTAGCTTGTTTTGTTTAATCGCTGTTACTTGAGAGAAATACTGGGAGGAAATAACAGAAACACAAAAAGATCCCCCCTCCTTCCCATTATCTATCATCGCGTAATGCACAAATCCCTCGTCCGCCTGTCGCATCCCGGATGATATCTTGGTCATATCAATCAAGTCACAGAAAAGGCAGCATCTCTGCATTCCAGCCCATCCCAGGCAGAGCGCAGCCGAGTGGTCGCAGCGGGCGCAACCAGCAAAAAGCACGGCTTTTCCAGCGTCGTCCAATCTCGGCGCGCTGCCCCCCTTGGGATCGCCGCCCACGAGGCCGCGCCGCATCTCGTCGCAAACCTGCCTGCGATACCGTGTGTGGTCCATGTGCTAGAGAGACTCGGAAGAGAGACTCGAGAGGCCGCGGATATCAGCATCAGACGTGTTGCAAGCCTGACCGAGTCCGGTACAAGCTTATACTCCTTACTCCTTAGCCAAGGCCGTCCCCGCTTGCCCGCCTTATCAGCTAATCCACCCCGGTCTCCCGTTTGTCGACGACTCCATCGGCGCCCACATCGGCGCCCATCTGCGCCCGCCATCCGCGCATCCTAGCACAGTCCCTGGCATCCCAGCATCTTGGATCCCACTCGTTGCCCTCCTGTTTCCAACCACTTACACACAAGGGCGTCCCTTATCTTTTTCCTCCCTCCTTCACCTCCCTCGTCTCCCATCACGTTCCTCTCCGCTTCCCCAGATCGTTATCTCGTACCAACCATTGTCTCGTGCGCGCCCGGGACTCGCGCATCAACTGTCGACTCGATTTGGATAACGTGGTTCTATTAGCCATCACTTCCCATCTGCGCCAGCAGCTGGCTGCTCAGTGGTCGGAGCTCTAGGGCACATTGCGTCACTCTAATCCTGTGGGGCTTATCGTGGACCCAAGTCTATCACTTTTTTGTCAGTCTGAGAGATCTGCTGCAGTATCAAACCCTCCAGGGCCATTGCGGCTCAAGCACCTCCGTGCCCGTTTCTTGCAGGGCAACGGGCGCTTGAACTTTGTGCAGCTCCCGAAACGCTCTTCAAGATAGAGTACAGCTGATACATACACCGGCTTTGGTTCCATTACCGAGGCAGAATGCCCATCATGTCTCCGCAGTCATCGGCCCCCGTGCAGAGGACGGCGCCTATCGCCATCGCTCCCAAGCCGCCCCGGCTGGAGCCATCTGCTTATCGCCAGGACAGCTTCAATAGGCTCGAGGTAGCCCATGGCGCTGCGAGCTCTGCCCCCGTCGAGGGCTCTGCCGTCCCTCCTTGTCTGTCCTGCCGCTACTCGCGTGCCAATTGTATCATGAACGACGATGACGATGGCTGCATCCGGTGCCAAGCTACTGGCTCCGAGTGCTCCCTTACCTGCAGTCACCAGTCTCGGAAAAGAAAACTACGCGGTGAAGCCGGCGAAGATGTTATCGGGAAGAAGAGGTCAGTCAAATCCTTCATCCCCCAGCCATGCATCCCCACGCGGGTTTGAGCATCCACCCCCGATCTCGCCCACACTCGTCCACTGCCCCGTGCCTTTCCCTTGCATTTGTCGTCTTTTACGCCCGCTTGCCTCCCTTCTATACTGCTCTGCTTTTTTATCCTCTGGTCGTGTGCCCGGCTCGCATTTGTGGTCTCTGACTTATGATTGGCGCATAGTTCACCGGGCCTCACATCCAGGCGACGTAATCACAACTCTAGCCTTTCCAGCACTGCCGCTAGCAGCTCGTTCCTGGAGGAGATGGCCAATGTCGGCGGCCCGACCATGCTGAAACGCACGCTGGGCCTCCAGGACGATCGTTACAGCCAGTATATCGGTCCCACCACCGACTTTGAGCCCTCGCTCATCAATCTTTCCTCCTTCGATCCTCACGACGAGAGCCTCTTGTCCAGAGGCACTCTTCGCAAAGTCAGCGATCACGACACCTTCTTGATGCTGCCCGATAGCAATACCCCAGGACACGAGCATGTGAAGCAAGACGCCGATCATGTCGAGTCCATCGTCGCGCCCCATGGCCGGCACCTTATCGACATTTACTTTCGAGTCGTCCACCCCGGTTTTCCCATCATACAGAAGCATGTTTTCATGGAGAAATACGAGCGTTCTCACCGAGAGTTTTCACCACCTTTACTAGCCGCCGTCTATATACTAGCCATCAATTGGTGGGATCAGAGTGAGGACTTGGCCGGTTTGCCGCGCCCCAAGGTCAAGGAGCTCGAGAGCATCGTTCGTGCGACTCTGGACGAGGCCACCTTTCGTCCCAAGCTGTCCACCATCCAAGCCGGCTTACTCCTATCACAAAGACCCGAGGGCGATCAATGGGCACCAACCGCGCAACTAGTGGCTCTCGGGCACGAGCTGGGACTACACCTGGACTGTACTGGATGGAAGATACCGCCGTGGGAAAAGGGTCTGAGGAAACGACTGGCTTGGGCACTCTATATGCAGGACAAATGGGGTGCCCTCGTTCATGGAAGGCCATCACACATCTTTTCCAGTAATTGGGGCGTATTGCCCCTTACAGCAAACGACTTTCCGGATGTCGAATGGGAAGAGAATGACACAGAGGAGAAATTCGATATTGAGAGGGGACGAATCCTGTTTATGCGGGTGGTACAGCTGTCGGAAATTCTATCTGAGATCCTCGACACATTTTATACTCTCCAAGCAATGCAGACAGTAACAAATGCAGGCCCTCAAGGGACTCATCTGGTGCTATCTCTAGCAAAACCGATTCAGCTCAAGCTCAAGGAATGGTATGGAGGACTACCGCAGGTGATAAGGTTGGACTCGTCCTACTCGTCGCCCAACCAGTATCCCAACAGGCTATCGAGCATTGGATATCTCCATCTGGCATATTTCGCAGCGGAAATCACGCTTCACCGGCGCATCATCCGATCACTGGCCTCGGCGGCCAGTGCGGTTGATCCGTACGTGGAGCACATTTGTCGTAGCGCTGCCAAGGCCCGCCTCATATCTGCGATGGACTTTGTCAATCGACTCGCACCGAATCACCTCCGATCATTTTGGTATTTTGCATCCAAGACTAATTTTGCCCTTATTGGCACCTTTGGCTCTCTGCTTTGGGCTACGTCACCAGGCCGTGAGGAAGCCGACTGGTATCGTCGCCGCTTGGGAGAGTACCGCTGGACTCTGTCAGTAAGCTCCAAGCCGGGTGAGGGCACAGGACTGACCGAGTTTGCTATGACGATGTTGGACATTTCGACGGGCTTGCTGAAGCAACTACCTGAAAAGCCATCCATGAGTCGCAACGGTAGCCTTGTCGATCTGTCGGTCTCTGCCCCTCCGTCATTCAGTGGCGGCATTCTTGACAGCCTGAGCAGCATCCGGAGCGAGGAGATGAGTGCCATGCACAGCCCAGGCAGTGAAGACGAATTGGATAGCAGCGACGATGATATGGAGGACTACCCCACGCGGATGTGAGGGAAAGACGACTAGAAAAGGGTCGAAATCTCAGAGTCATTTCAGGGGTAAAGTCAATGACTTGTCTACGGCATGCATTATTCGGGCGTTTCTGTCGGCTTTTGCTGCATGTTTCTACAGCAAAGGAGTTGGCATGGCGTGTTGTTGTCATCTTTTTTGGGCCTTAGGCCGATTTTTTTCTTTCTTCTGGTCATTCCACGGGTTTTGGAACGATGATACCTTCTCGGAGCTCCTCTGGAGGGGCCCGAGGCATGACGCTGGGCGACTTGGGACGGACACTGATTTGGAGTTTGACGAACGATTGGCATGACTTGTATGAGGCATTCAGGTGGGCATGATTTAGATTGAAATGAGGTACGGAAGAAGAATGGTATCACTACCAGTGACGCTACATAGGCTTGGGTTGCTGGACCCAGCATAAGTAAACTGTCCGTCTACTCTGCTCACGGCTGTCAAAAAAGCCTACAAATAGGAAGTCGCCTGTTGGCACCTCACGATGCAGCTCCGCCTCTCCGATTCTCCAATGCACGTCCACTCCAATCACACTTTGGAACATACTATATCCATGCATCGGGGGCTGAGGGGCCGGCGGACATCTCCACTTATCTTCCGTGCCCCGGGAAGCCTTGACGGTTAACACCGTACAAATTGTTAGCAGGGATGGTACGTTTTGGCTTTGTACGAAATGGAGGATCGTAGGTCCAGGAGCTGAAGTGAGCTAATACGTTGTTTGAACTGGCCAAGGCAGGGGTTTGGAAAATCCAAGTGATGCGTGAGAAGAGTCCATTCCGTTGCTTTGATAAATTGCTTAATCGTCCCGGGTAGGCGCATGGTTTCAGTAATTAAGTTATCTTTCCCACTTGCAGTTCTAAATTACTAACAACCCATCGAGGTTCCTGATCTAATTCGTAGCATCAAATCTATATCGGCTCGGGGACACGTTCACCAGCGACCTGTGTAGGTATTGCCGCTGTTGGCGTAGCCATTGACGTCCATGAGAATACTAACATACCAAATTCCTATATAGCAGAAAGACACTTTGACTGTCCCACCACGCTGCATGTTTCTGCCAGACACACAAGAATCAACGCTCCTCTTTGACGCGTCTACCTCATCGCATACACCACCCTTGCCATATCCCTATCGATGCAATCGCTTAGTTCTAGGTACTGATTAGTATCCTCCCCTCCCAGGCGACCTTGTGCTGCCCAGGCTTTCTGATTAACCCTGAGCCTTGTTTTTGCACAGTCAAAATTCCCTATGACTAGTACGCAAAATGCTCTGTATAATCGACCATTACCTTGAATAAATCTCCGCACAAGATTGTCAGTCTTACAATTCAAGGTTGTCAAAGGCAGCGCATTTGTTTATGGCGGGACGTTACAGTATATGAAGCTCTGGGCCTCTCTGGGTCTGGCGATCCTCTCACCAGTTCATGTACGTACTGTGGTTATTCCAAACACACAACCGGATACTATTTGTAATAGTTTAGGCGTCATGTAGTGAAACTGCCACTCTGGAATAACCAACGCCAGGATAAGTTCAGTGAAAGGTCCGCATTTCCTCTCAACCTCGCGTAATTCCATTCTCCGCTCCTCTTTTAATAGTTCCACGAATGTACGCCCTCCAAACCCCGGCTCATCGGCGACGGCCCCGCCACATCCCATCACCAGCCACACCCTGGAACAAAGAACAGCTCCACGTCAACCTCAGGAACGAACGTATCCTTTTCAAGCATCAACGCTCATGGAGTATCAGGTGCAGGCCATTTGAATAACTCACTCATTCTTTATTTGTACTTTCTTCAGTTTGCTGTACGTTCTTTGCTGTAGATTGCTCAGCGCTGCTATCATAATGGCCAAGAAGAGGACCACTCAGTCCCAGGCGACAGGCGCGCCTGAGGGCTTCACACCACAGCGCTTCGAGAAAGAGCTCCAGGAACTTGCGACAAAGGCCAAAGAGGATACCTGGGCGAAACGCGCTGCTGGCCAAGCGTCTCTCTATCTTCAAACGCTGCTCATTCTTGGTCTTCTGGTTGTAGCGTCAACCGCCTCCCAGCTCAATCTGTCTCCGGTCTATGGTTCTATCCCCGCGGCTGTCGTCCATGCCCCCGTTATCATGGCCGGCTGCTTCGTCGGATGGTCAGGCAACTTGTTTTTCAGCAGAGTGCTGCCTCTGCCGACCGTCCAGCTTCTCCCTCTCATTGCTTTACACGCCCCTGCTGTGCAGTTTCTTCTCGGTGGCTTCAGCGAGCGCCTCGGCTCCTGGTGGGGTCCCTTTGTCACCGAGATGCTCACGCTGTTTCCTCTGGCAACCGTCTCGGCGGCATGTGTGGCAGATCAACTCGAGAATGCCGATCTGAGCAAGCTGCCTCAGTTCGTGGCTGATGCTGCACCGGGAATTGGCAGCTGGGCCTTATTCCGGCTTGCTGAGCGGGTGGCATGTACAAAGCTGCAGGGTCTTGTAGGGAGCGCGTTTGTTTTCACGCGGGTTGGACTGGAGTTGGTGCTGTCAGCCGTGTACGCCGTTATGGCGCCGTCCAAGTACCTTGCCCTGGCTATCCCTGCGCTGCTGCATACGGCGACCCTGAACACGCACGTCATGACGCCCATGGCTACCGCATCGCTCAACAGCACCCTGTCGGCTCAGAACTGGACCCTCCTGGAACGCAAGGAGTCGTTGACGGGGTATGTCTCGATCCTGGAGAACCTGGACAAGGGATTCAGACTTATGCGATGCGACCATAGCCTCCTCGGAGGAGAGTGGGTGAAGATCCAGGGAAAGAAGGTATCTGAACCAATCTATGGCGTTTTCGTCATGCTCGAGGCAGTGCGACTGGTCGAGAGGGAGGTTTCTCTTCCTGACAGCGAAGCCAGCGCCCTCGTCGTGTGAGTTCCCAAGAAACATAAGCCGAGCCCTGCTAACTGTGTCAGTGGCCTGGGTATTGGCACCACGCCGTCTGCTCTTGTATCTCATGGCATCGACACTACGGTTGTTGAGATTGATCCTGTGGTCCACGAGTTTGCCCGCAAGTACTTCAACCTGCGCGAGAACAATCCGCCGGCCATCGCGGACGCAGTCAGCTATACGGCTAACTTGGTCAACGAATCTAAGACGTACGATTACATTGTCCATGATGTTTTCACAGGCGGCGCAGAGCCTGTGGATTTGTTCACCCTCGAGTTTCTGCATGGACTGGGAGCTCTGCTGAAGCCAGACGGAGTCATTGCGATCGTAAGTACCTTGTGTCCGTACGACAGTTAACTTCATGCTGACTCTTCAGAACTACGCCGGTGACTTCAGCCTGCCCGCTCCTCAGATGATCTACCGCACCATCAAGCAGGTCTTTCCCTCGTGCCGCATCTTCCGCGAGAGCCCGCGCGAACAAGCCAACGTCGAGAAGTGGGGCAGCGACTTTACCAACATGGTCATATTTTGCCGGAAGACGCCTGGAGATATTGCGTTCCGACAGCCGGTCCCGAATGACTTTCTTCGGAGCCGTACCCGACAGGCTTTCTTGTCGCCACAGCACGAAGTACAAGAGGAGCAGTTTCTGACTGGCGATGACAATGCGGTGTTGACGAGCAACCGGACTGGCAAGGTGACCAAGTGGCACCAGAGCAGCGCCGCCGGGCACTGGAGGATCATGAGATCGGTACTTCCTGACAAGATCTGGGAGCAGTGGTAGAAGGGTGTGTGCAGGTACTATATGCCGCCATCTTTTGTACCAAAGTGCATGGACTGCATCGCAAATATGTATACTTTTTATCTGCGTCCTCGAGAATTATACCCCGGTCTGGTCGTTGGCTACTTGCTAAGAATGCTGCTTGTTGCCCATGTTGGAGTCATTCGCAAACTACGCGTTGCAGCCCGGCACACCAACCCGGCTGCATGAGCCAAGGACAGGCTCGCCCAATGCCTCGCAGCCGGGACAAACCATCAGTCGAGTCTCAACGGCTTATGGGATTAATCTCCAATGAAAGATGCAGTGAAAGCTTAAAAAGTGGCAGACAAGGTTGGAATGGGTAAGGTAATCTCCAAAACTCCGGGGAACTTGCAGGAGAGTAACAACGGCGGTTTCCTTGGCTCCTGTAACAAAACTACTAGTACCTACTTAGTAGGTAGTGCTAACGTAAGTACCTAATAACTACTACGTTAGTATGTAACTTAAATCAACGTTGAGGTCAGTGTGTATATTCATTTGCCCAAGTAGGAAAGGGGACCACCCGCGATTTCGGGAGCTATCGGATGCAACTTTAACCGTAACTTGCTCGACTCCCACTCGCCTCAACTGCCACATTCTTAACTCTCTCATTTTGCACATTCATTCTCCTCATATCCTCGGCAGTCGCTATTGCCTCCCTTCTCATATCATTAACCGCATCCGGGAATCCTCAGTGCCACCCGACAATGCGTGACATGGATCCTGACACCCTGCGGTTGCATGACTTGCAGCTCCTGACCAACGGCAGCGCTTGCTCTGCCCCGCTGTACCAGGACTCGCTCGGTCACTGTCCGAACAGCAACGTCTTTGGGCCTCTTACGACCGACGGCAAGGGCATGAAATCTCTTCTTTCTTTTACTCTTCTTAACATTTAATAAGATATTCGAACCATGGATACTCAAACACAGACGACACCGCATCAGAATCCACGCATGGAGAATGCAACTTGAAAGGGCAACGAACGACCTTCGGCCATGACCACCCGGTTTCTCCCTCTTGCAGGAGCCATCTCGGATCGAGCTCCCGAGTAAGGACTCGCCTAATGACTTGAAGGAGCGCTGACAAGAGTTTGTCTTGCACTTTGTCATCTTGCTTCCTTACAGACAGGAACACCGTCTCCCATGTTTTAGGAGGTAGGCTTGCAAGTGCCAAGTCAGGCCATTGTGTCAGGTCTCACGGTAACAGACTGCCCTCTCCGACACCAGGAGTTTCACGCGCGACGGCGTGATTGTCGATACTCGACAAACTTCAGAAGCCCCGTCGTGCGCCCAATCATGCCTGGCACCGCCCCGGACCCCAATCCACGACATGAGCAGCTCGAACGCGGTCTGTTTGGAGGAAAAGTCATACTAAAACCACGCGGCGACTAGGTTGCAAGTGCAATTTCGCCTACTCTGTGGTTGTCGCCCTCTCTCAAGAACCTGTATTTCTTCGCTGTCTTTGTTCTCCGTGCTTTTGCCCTCTGTCTTTGAATTAGGTACCGCGGCAGTCGTTTGTGGTGCCAGAGCGAATACATTTGACCAGTTCCCTCGTTGACGTCTTTGATTGACAAACGCCTCATCCTGTTGTTTTTAATAGTAACATTCGTCTTTATGACTGATTCTACTAATCGTCAGGCCCTGTGGGCAGCCTTTGCGTTGTGAGTGTCTCTTGGAAATCGCCAACGTTTAAGCTAACATTGATCAGCGGCTTAGTTGTATATGCTGCAAGCTCGGCAGTTCAGCTCCTTGCTAGAGGCCGTGCCGCATGCATACTCCGAGATGCGCCGAGGCTGGCCCTTCTTACTTTCCTTGTGTCTTCTCTTCTGTGGGCACAAGCCGACTTTGTTGCTCTTCTGATCAGTGTTGATTCGATAAGCTGCCAAGTCACAATAGTCATTGCATCGGCATTCGACCAGTTTTCGAGAGTATCTATACAGCAAAGTTTGATTTGGAGTTTGAACAAACATGCCAAAGTATCGTCGACTAAGGCTCTTGTCGCTCAGGGATTCATACTCTCACGGCTTATTCTAGGTGGTATTTTTGTCGGCGTTCAGCGACGACAGCTTGACGCTGTGTGCCTGGCATATACATCGATCTTGCCGGTGGGCATTATAGTCACCGCGGCTGACCTAATTATGGTGGTCATCATCTTGACGATAGCCATCTCTCATAGACGTTCTGGGAACAATCGGGAGAGAGGCGTAGATGACAGGGCCATGATTCGCATTGCTGCAGGACTTGGTATCTGGACAACAGTAAGTCGTCGACAATCAGAAAAGACTTAGCTAATCAGACCAGTCAAGTGCTCCTATGATGCTGGGCATCCGGTCTATGCCCGTGATTGTACGAACAGTGGTTCCAGCAACAGGTCTTCTAATCCTTATTGGTAAGTCCATACCTTCGATGATCGACCTAAGCTCACCCTTCAGCAATCGTCACGTTCTTCGAGGGACCTTTACCCGATACAAACCACGAGCCCAGCAGCCCAAAACATGGATCCGGCTTCAAGACTTCTCAAGAATCACGCAGCCGAGATATCCTAACCGCAGATCCTGCATACACAGATCGAAATGAGCCAGGGAAAGAAATGCGGGAGATTACCAAAGAGGGCCCCCGAACCACAGCATCGGAAACAGGACAACTTCCAGTCATTGCACGACCGGCCATTGGACAAGCAACAGTCGGGATGGGAGGTGCCCTCGTCAAAGGTCAACTGTTTCCTCCGCCGAGAGCTCAGACGCTGCCAATCTCGATCGAAACGAAGAGCTTGGATGAGAATCAAACGCAATGGGCACTACGTAAGGACACGAAAGTATCCATCTCGAGCCCGACCTTGCGCCACGACTCCATTACTCGCAAGAATTCTACAACCGCCGGCCTGACAATTAGGGCGAGGGCTATAAGGGAGCAGAACATACAAGTGGCCACGACAACCTCTGCTTTGCTATCACCTGGAGTGGACGAAATCCGACGACGATCTCCTCGACAGCCTCTGCCCCACGCCAACACGGGTTCACTCGTTCCTCACCCTCAAACTCATTCACTTGCGAGAGATACTACGAGGAGGACACCCTTGACAAACGCAGACAGAGACACTACTATCAATTTCTCTTTACCGGTGGATGTACAAACGTCTGCTCTGTCGCGCAAGGCGCCAGCAGACCGGTCTTTAGGGTCGATTCGATCTTTTGTGCAGCTCAAGGACGTCGTATATAAGCCAGCAGCCGAAACGTATGCGGGACTTGACTCTGTCGTTCACCGGCCGCGACCAATACCTAGAGTGCCGGACCGCGGTCGCGCAATCTTTCCCGCAGAAGGATCTCCAACGCAGAGTTACAAGCGCTCCCTCTCATGCAGTTCGATTCGGATTAATAAGAAGGCACTCACTCACCAGCCGCCAGCCTTCGCAGCAAGCCACCCAAGCCCATCCGAGCTAAGCAATCTTGCCAATGTTAAACTGGGAAAGAAGAGCGCAGTTTCTGCGGGAACACGGCTGAAAAGACGATCAATGTCTCTGCCCGACCTGCGGGTACCTGTGTTTCCATTGAGCTCCGAGCCGAAGCCGATCTTGGACGAGTCTGCGCAGAGCGATTCTCAGACAAACGCCCTGGCCCACCCATC
>JADBHU010001060.1:0-13343 GCA_017140155.1 Fusarium devonianum
CAGCCCCAGACACTGCAGCCTAAGAAATTGGCGTCCGGCTGAAGTGCCGGTCGCCTCAGTGGACCTCCCCCCCCCCACTAGCCGCCCCGTCACAGTGGGACAAGTGCTGTACGCCCCTGCCTGCACCCCAATTCCTTCTATACTTTACGCGACGCGTGACGTGGCTCTAGCTCCTTCCATCCACTCCATCGGATAGGCTACCTACCTTAGACTACTAGGTAGGTAGGTAAGTTGGCGATTGCATCTTCACCACCCCCAAATCTTGCTACGGATATCAGTCTTCAGCTCCGACATCAATCGATCTCTGGTATCAGCTAAGCTCTGGACCGACATAAGATAAACGGTTTCGCGCAGCGCCTCATCAACTACTGACAAAAACCGGATGCATCTGAACCATTCAACTTCAGCTGATTCCAACGCTGACAGGCGGGGCCCAGAGCCTGGTCTGACCCTGGCTCACTGACTGGCGACTCTCGGATGCCTGGCGTATTCCTGCATCTCGTGCACTATCTCGCTCGCCTCATTGCAGGCAGAAGTGCAAGATGGCTGACACCGACGACGCTCCCATGAGCGTCCAAGCGCTGCACGAAGAGTTGACCATCCAGAAAGTCATCTTGAGCTCTCTTGAGGACCAAACTTATGAGGGGGCCGAAGAACTGCGAGAGGATGCCCGTGGGGAGATAGACCGTCTGAAGAAGCTACTTCACTGGATGAAGGAAAACAAGCTCCTCTCTTCCCGTAAGCCCGTCTACCCTGTCATTCTTCACGATACACAGTTGCTGTGGAGATGTGGCGATAAACTAGGCTGACACGGAATCCGATAGAGCCTCAGCCTACTACGCCGGTTAAGAATCAAGAGGCATTCCGTCCTGTTTCAGGTACGAAACTCTGCGTGTTGTGCATTTTGTGTTTCTTTCATTCGTGTCATACTTCGGCTGAGATTCATTACATGGTGTCTTGTCTGTCCCGGGCACTGCATTACATGCTGTCTTAATTGCCCCAAGTACTTCGCAGGAACTTTACCTTCAACCGTTCATTGTAAACTTTGTCTTATCTCCTCTTTTATTCTCAACTTCCTCATTTCTTTCTTGAAGAAGCGCCAACTCTGTTTAGCCTTACTGGTCCTTACCCTCAGGGATCCTGTCTTTGTTCTTCTTGTTCTGCCACTCTGTCCTGTTACACTACTTGCAAGGGCAGGATGGTTTTCTTTCTTCACACTCCAGCTGTCGGCAAACAGCAGTCAATGGAGTCTTTGTCCTTCACTACAAATGACACACTCCACAGTCCCCCTATTCCACTCTACATTCCGACTTTGAACGCTAACATCACCTCTCCAGAGTATCGACACTCTAAGCCGCTGGGAGCTATGTCAACTCCAACAAGAGACAGCAAGAATCTGAACGAGCTTGGCTCGTTCTCCTTGCCTAATCGCAAGCGCGGCGCTGACTCCGCTCGCCTTTCTACTCATGAGGGCCAGTTCAAGGCGCAGCGGATGTCTCCTTCTCCATCTAAAGCCCCGGGCTATGCTGCGCCTGCTCGTGATACTATAGGCAGCAATCAAGTAGTAGATTTCATTGACCTTACTGGGTTAGTTATTGAACCTAATCGAAAGTACTATGACTAGACTGACAATCTTCAACCAGGGACGATGACGAATCCGGATCTGACTTCGTTGCAGAGCAAATCAAAGCCGAAAACAGACAAAAGCAGGAAAAGGGCGATTTGGAGTTGGCGAGGATGCTTTCCAGCCAGGTCTCCTCAGGTTCGGATTCGGCACGCTTGTCGCCTCACACAAATGCCTTCACGAGACTAATGAACAGTCAACCTTCTGGCGTTAGTTCCTTTGACGAAGAAGAAGAAGACTGGCTCTCTGCCCCTGGACCATCGAATACAACACCACTAAAAGTTGAGGATTCCTCCTTACGTGTTCCAGGTGCTTATGATGCACGTTGGGATAGTCCATTCGACTCGGGCCCTGGGCCACGGGAACCGGCGACTAGGTCTCTTTCCAGAGGTCATGGAGCTCCAGGTGTATCTCCGGGCGCTTCGCTTACACCTCATAGTGGTCCGTCTACTTATGAGGATATGGATGTAGTATTTGCCGGCAGTATTGCCGTTGCAGAAGCGGCTCGCCAAGGGCGTTCATTCCCGGGCCCGAACACAACCCAGTTTGGCATGCCTCAGTATCATCCCCACAGCGGCGGCCACAGACATGCAGTTCCGTCTCGACACGCTCCTTGGCCTGGGTTTCCGGCTGTTCCAGGTTCTTATTCGATGCCTCTTTCCCCGTCAGGTAGACATGGTCTGTCAGGTCTGTCGAGTGTCATCAAGAAAACACGCATGTTCGATTACGCGAATGGCATGGATGCCTTCGGTAATGAACTGCCTGAGCGCCTCACAGACTTTTTCCAGGACGCCTATCATGATCCTAGAATGACGGAGAAAGACTTGGACAATTTGCTGCAAAACATCCGGCCAGACATGGACATTCCTGACTTGAACCGAGATGGTACGCCAGCTGGGTTAAAGAGACCGCTGTATCCACATCAGGAGCTCGCTCTTACTTGGATGAAGAAGATGGAGGAGGGCACGAACAAAGGCGGCATTCTTGCCGACGATATGGGCTTAGGAAAGACTATTTCGACTCTCGCACTCCTTCTATCCCGGCCAGCAACCTCCCGCCCCAAAGTGAGTCAAATCTTTCCCATATGGCGGATCTTTACTAAATAGACAGACAAATCTGATTGTTGGCCCTGTTGCCCTTATCCGCCAATGGGAGGAAGAGATTGCCACAAAGACAAAGCTCTCCCACCGCCTCTCAGTATTTGTCTACCACAACAAGAAAACCACGACAGACGAACTGCTCAAGTACGATGTAGTTTTGACCACATACGGCACTGTGGCACAGGAACTTAAACGACTTGAAAAGTATATTGAGGAAAATGCCGATCGTAACATTGACTACAACGACAAGACCTTCCTTACCAAGTGCCCGCTTCTGCATCCAAAAAAGGCGCATTTCTACCGTGTCATATTGGACGAGGCGCAGTGCATCAAGAACAAGGACACAAGAACCGCCAAAGCGTGTACCAGGCTGCGAGCGACCTATCGATGGTGTCTTACTGGAACCCCCATGATGAACGGAGTTCTGGAGCTATATTCCCTCCTGAATTTTCTTCGAATCAAACCATACTGCAAGTGGGAAGATTTTCGCCAGGTACGTTAACCTAGTTTCGGCGTGGAATGCCTTTAACTTACAACTTTACCAGTCGTTTGGTGTTCTCTTTGGTCGCAATGGTGATCCGAAGAGCGTCGCCATGAACAGGCTTCGGGCACTCCTCAAAGCCATTATGCTTCGACGCAAAAAGAACTCAGAGCTCGACGGCAAACCAATATTGAAGCTCCCTGCAAAAACCGAAGAGATCGTCTACGCTGAGCTAACGACCGAGGAGCGCGACTTTTACACTCAGCTCGAGAAGAATGCCCAGGTACAGTTCAGCAAGTACCTTCGAGCCGGAAGTGTTGGCAAGAACTACTCCAACATTTTAGTTCTGCTGCTGCGAATGCGTCAGGCATGTTGTCACCCACACCTCAATCTCGATGTGGACGACGCAAATCCAACTTCTGTTTCGGACGAAGAGAAGCTGGAGCTCGTCAAATCGCTGGACGCAATAATTGTGGAGCGAATCAAGGGTATTGAGGCTTTCGAGTGCCCCATTTGCTATGATGCTGTTCAGTGCCCCAGCTTCTTCATTCCTTGTGGGCATGACAGCTGCAGTGAATGCCTTGTTCGCTTGGTCGAGAACGCGTCCACAGTCAACCTACAGGAAGGCAACGAAAGTAATCGGGCTAAGTGCCCTGTTTGTCGTGGCCCATTTGATCCGAGCAAATGCTTCTCTTATGAAATCTTCCAAAAGGTCCATATGCCCGAATCCGTCGAGAAGACAGAGCCCGACAACGAGACTGAGGTTGACGATGATGACGATGATGACGAAGACGAATCGGAGTCCGACTGCTCCTCAGAGGATGACGTCGACAACAAAGGCAATCTCAAAGGATTTATTGTTAACGACGAATTTTCTGACGATGATGCTCTGAGCAAGCCAGCCATCAAGGGTAAAAAGAAGAAAAAGGGCAAGGGCAAGGGGAAGAAGAAGGCCTTAGAAATTAAGCCTTCAATGCTGAAGACACTTCGCAAGGAGGCGTACAAGAACCGCGATGCGTTCAAGAAGTACATGAAGTACTTGCAGAAGACCTGGGAGCCCGCTGCAAAGGTCACGCAATGCATGAACCTTCTGAGGCAAATACAAGAAACGGGAGAGAAAACAATCATCTTCTCACAATGGACTCTGTTACTCGACCTTCTCGAGGTGGCAATGCACCATGAGGGATTGATTAAACCAGAGAGATACGATGGGTCGATGTCGGCTACACAGCGCAACATGGCTGCTCATAACTTCCGCGATCGGAAGGATGTCAAGGTGATGCTCGTCTCACTCCGAGCCGGAAATGCGGGTCTGAACTTAACTGCCGCCTCGAGAGTTATAATTATGGACCCCTTCTGGAATCCCTACATCGAGATGCAGGCCGTTGATCGTGCCTATCGAATCGGACAGCAACAGGAGGTTAAGGTATACCGCATCTTGACGAAGGATACCGTCGAAGACCGAATTGTCGCTCTGCAGGACAAGAAGAAGGAGATTGTTGAAGCAGCTCTAGATGAAGCTGAGAGTGTAAGGATTGCACGCCTTAGCGCAAACGAACTCAAATTTCTTTTCAATACACGCTGAGGAGACAGCACGTCGCGGCAACTCAAAAAGAACCATGCAGTAAAGCGAGAACGTCATCGGGCGCAAGTCAAGTAATTACGGGTTTGATTTTGTCATTATGGACCTCGCATTCAAGGAACGCATCCCTCAAAGGGGGGAGTGGTTTGGTCCAGAGCGGAGTTAGGTATCAATATGTTATCCCCATGATGTGCAAGTTGTCTGTCACCTTGCCGGCCTGGGTTGACTGGGCATCTACTTTGGAAGCATATGGGGGGGGACAACGGATAATTCATGATTTGAGACGATGGTGGTACGAGGGCCATCCAGGGATGGACGAATAAGACAAGCATATTATAACTAGCATATGGCGCTTGCTGATAAAAGGACACACCTGAGATGCGCAGGGTGCACACTTGGAGGAGGCCTAGTTCGAGATACGCATTAATTGAGAGTCTTGTTTTCGTGGGAGACATTGATGGTTAGCAGTGACGATGCTCCAAACAGACGATTCAAGCCGGTTGTTCTTATTGCGAGTCTACAGAAAGACAGTCTGAATGGGTATATCCCCCAGCTTCCACACTCACTTGTTTTTGGCCGCTTAAATGTCACCAAACGCCATTGCAACACGGTTATGCGTGTATGTTTCTGCCCCGTTATATCCTGGCCCCATCCGCTCAACGCCTGGGAGAATTCCCCTGGAGGCTTTGACGGTGATCCGTCATTTTCCCGACATAATTGGCTGCCAGAACACCTCGCCACTATTGAGAGGTTGTTTACCGGCTAGTTCTCTCCTCGTCGAGAGAATGCCCTGTTAACCTCGCGGTCGACAATTTCCTGCAAGCTCACAGGCTCGGTAGCCGCATCGGCAGACCATTCCCACTTCTGACCCGCCGGCTTGCCATCGACAAGAGACGTGCTCGTCACAAGTAGGGCCGGCGTATCGGTGACGGCGAAACGCACATCGAAATCCTCCCTCTCGGCATCTCGGATTGAATTGCCCTGGACGCTCTTGGCCCAGCGGGGGCCGGAAGGCTGGGAAGAGAGGTTGGAGAGGAAATGCTCAGTCAGGACGCGGGCGGTGGCGGTGCGGAGGTAGTCAGTAAGTGCGTCCGGGTCGGGATAACCGTCTTTATAAGGGGGGCATATCGATGCCAGGGGAGATCCGGACGGGATGATGACATGGTAGTACGTTGCTGTGACGGGGAAGAGGAACGTACGGCCGCGTGCGGTCAAGGTGGTGCCGGGGAGGAGGGTGAGCTTGATGTCGAAGTCGATGGGGTTGAGTAGGTTGCGGATCATGGTCTGGGATGCCGAGAGCTGATTAGGGCCTCGGGAGGCGGCGTCCGAGTCGGAGATGGAGATCTGAGGGGTGTGAAGCGTGAAGCGTGAGGGGAGCCCTGCGCGCTGGAGGGATTGGACCAGGGCGCCAATGTGTCTGGTGACGGCCTGGACGTTGCGGGTGTGCATTAGACGGGCGATGATAGGCCGCAGGAGGGCGTATGTCTGCTGGCCTCGTGAGCGCGGGATGTGAGGGGGCATGGGCCGCGTCCTCATGAGCTCGTTGTGCCTGTGGGCGTAGCTGAGCAGGATGTGAAGCGCGAGAGATATCGTCTCGGCGACTCTGCTGTCTGGCAGGCTGCCATCCGACGACGACTGAGAGCCGAGCGGCACAAGCTCTACTGTAACCTTTGACTTGGACGCCGGGTCGATGTCGCAGGTTAGGCGTGGGCCATGTGACTTGACGTCGTAGGCTGCAAGGGTGCGAGCTTCGCGTGTGAGCTCGTGCCAGAGCTCTTGTGAGAAGATGGTGTTGCGAGCCTCCAGGACCCGGGCTTCCAGGGGGGCGTCGTCGGTTGTCTGCGCTGGAAGAGCTGAGCGGCCGGTGACTTGGCCGTCTTTTTCGTATGTCACAACAAGGCGTTCCGAGACGCCACCTAGTCGGCCACAGTCGAGCTGGACTGCGCCGTCGTTGCCACGCCTCATGGGAGCGAGGCCGTTATTTCTGAACTCTGGAGCGGCTGCGTATTATGTGAGCAATGGATAGGTTTCAGACTTTGTCGAGGGACTAGTCGGCATACCTTCAGAGAAGCCAAATCTAACACCAAGGGTGTGTCGCTCTTGAGGAACCCTGGATACCGACCAGCCGTTCTTTTGAACCGCCATGATCTCCTCCCAATACTTTCCCTCGGTAGCAATCTCGCGCTGCAAGAACGAAGAGGCGGCCTCGGCAGCATCCCGCGTCTTGTCAATCTCCATGAGAGTCCATCCGACGGCTACGTCTTCTTGATCCTTGGCCCTGGCTGGAGCGACAGTAGGCTCGTCGAGTTTGTCGGCACCCATGGTTCCGATGCCGACGAGTTCGCGTAGTCCTTGCGACAGCGTGACGCCGGCCTGAGTAGGGCTCTGTTTCGAGAGCAGGAGGGAGAGGAAGTCGAGGGTGAGGAGGGCTGTGTTTCCTGCGACGCTGGACGAGCGAGGTCAGCGTTTGGTCGCAGTCGCGAGAGGACTGGGGGCCTTGAACCCGATATGTATGAACTTACTCGATGTTCCTCAGCACCTCCATGCGCACCTCTTGGGCGTCTTTGATCGCTTCTTGATCCTCCTCGTCGTCCTCATCCTCGTCCTGCCCCGTCATGGCCACGTCCTCGTCCTTGTCCTGCGCATCTCCATTCGAGGCCTCTCGTGCGGCGATCTCGTCGCGCAGCTTCGCCTCCGATATGGACCTGAAGCCGCCCGGTTGGGCGTTGACGCGCGCGATGAACTCGGCGATGTTCTTGGGCTTGCGGTCGGCGACGGGGTGTGGCCGCAGGGACAGCGGCTGGCCGTCGTCGCCTGGGGCCATGATGGGGTATGTTCGGGCTCGTCTCTTGTGCGTGGAAGCTTGGCGTTGGCTACTGATTCATGTCTAGAGGGCGCTGTGCGATCGTGGGCTTTCGGTCGTTCGCAATGCAAAGATGTTGGTGTTGATGCTTGTTTGAATTGTAGGTCTGGCTTGGCTCTCTTGCTGTCGCTAACTTAGAGTACGGCGCTGTAAAGTGGTGGAGCGGCATGGCCCGCGCGGCGTTCCATGTGTGGATCCCGGGTAGATGGTCTCTGTAAAGGTACTGTAGGTATAAATGGCTTTACACGCTCAACACCTCTACTATGGAAAAAGCGGTTTGGGAACGCTATGGTCCTCATGCCTCGTTCTACTCCAGTATGAAGTGTCTTTACAGCATAGGCACGCTGTGTTGCCAGTCCAAACCAATGCACGAGTAGCACGTTGAATGATCTTGTTTGAAATCGAGATTAAGATAAGGTACGCGGGCAATTATGTACATATGATGCTACAAGTGTCAAAATGCAAGTCCCACACCGATTCGCCATTGCAATGCTGAAAATAGTGAAAAACAGAAGCTCTTGACTTCAGATAGTGCTTCAGACTGCTACTCTTGCTCCTCGCCTTCGTGTTCACCTTGCCGTCTCGCACCCCCTCGTTGCAGCATCCGCCATCTTCGAAGCCTCGACCGGGGGTTGTCGCCCGACATTGTAGGCATCAAGTCGTCCTCGAGGATGGGCACCTCCCCTAGCGGATCCAGCTGATCAATCATGTCCGAAATCTCCGTGGGCGGCACAGACTTGAAGACAGCCTCGACGTCGCTGTGAGGCGACAGGGCTGTAAACTGCCACTTGGACCGCTTGCCAGTGGCGTTCCTGGACTGCACCCACATGCGGCGCCGCTCAATGAAGCTGATGAGCAGGAGGGTTGGCAGGTTGAGAATCCGGATGAGAGCGACATTGATGATGTGAAATACTCGGGCCGTTGTGAAGAGCTTCAGCGGGAGGAGCGTCGCAAGGGCCATGATGTTGAAGGGGGGAGGGTAGGCAAAGATGGAGTCGCTCTTGACGCCCTCGAACGTCAGCACGGCGCGGCGAAACTGGATCTCGGCAGTCTCGTCGGCAATGATCTTGGAGAAGGTGTTGGTGAGCATGGCGATGAGGATGGTGAGGAAGAGCGTGTTGCCGAGGAACGCGAATCCAATCATGAGCGCGGGGCCGAGGACGATGTGGAAGCGCACCGACTCCTCGATGCCTTCGCCGTCCAGGCCGAACCAGATCCAGAGCATCCACTTGCCCACAATGTACCAGCTGAACTCTTCGTTGCCGTCGTTGCTTGCGCTGACGAGCCACTGCAGCGCGAGCAGGAAGCCGGTGAAGCACCACGTAGCCAGGAATGTCAGCACAGTAAAGTCCTTCATCATGGCGTGCAGAGAGATGAAGACGATGTTGTTTGGGAGCAGGTTGAAGGCGACGCGGGTCAGCATGACGGGCGCCGCGATGCAAAGGATCGGCAGGCCATAGCCGGAATGGAGCTGGTCCATCAAGAAGTCGTACAAGCGCGCGAGAAGATAGGCGCCAAAGATGGAAGCAAATGTGATGTCGAGAAATGCCCACAGATTCTGGGCATGGACTGCCCACCCGTGTTCGATAATGGCCGCCAGCTTCTCGAGAAGCCAGCCAGCTGTGTAAACACAAAAGGCAAACTCCCACATGTTGACCTCTGAGTGTCGGGAGACCATGGTCATGACATAGAGTGCTAGGAGAATGATGAAGTGAACGAGTTCGATGAGGTTCCTATTGCGGGGGACTATGAGACGGTGGTGGTTAAGGAGAGGTGCGCTTCGAGAGTCGTATAGGGAGATGGGTCGACGCTTGTAGTGATCCGGGAGGATGTCCATGAACGACAGAGGCGTGTAGATGACTTGGCCGTTGTGAACAGCGTCGACGGCTCGCTGGCAGGCCGCAGAGCTGATGAAGAATTTGCTCTCAGACACAATCGCGAGTTCCAGAGCCGTCACCTTTCTCTCTGAACCTGAAATCTGCTGTGACACCCACTGAGGCTGGCGAGGCCGGCGCTCCATGTGTTCGGGCGCGCCCTGGAAAGGATCGAAACCCTCAACAAGGATGTGGGCAAGCAGGAGAAGGCCCTGAGGCCCGGGGTTGTCCTCGTGAAAGCGGCGGAGGACGCGACTGGCGAGGAGCTCGCACAGGATGGCGCGAGCCTGGTTGACACTCTGATGGATCGTATTGGACTGATCCCGTAGAAAGGAAACACGATTGGCCAGCAGACAATAGACTACGCGGGCTCGTGTTAGTGAAAGGTTTGAGGGCGGGGGCCAGAGGATATCAGGTTCGAGCTCACCGACTGAGATGTCGTCTGGGTCATAGAGCCGCTCGACCAACGGCCTCACGACAAGGGCGTTCATCTTGGGGTCTCTGAAGTGCTCCATGGTGTAAGGGTCATCTTGAGAGTGAGTTAGCTGTCTGTGTCTCTCGCTTCTGTGCAAGGTGGTGAGTGAATACGCACCGATACTTGCGAGCACTAGTCGCCGGACTCTACACTCGAGAAGGGTTAGCACACGGAGTTGTCTCGCATAGAATGATGACGGTCATGATAATGAAGATGTCGTGACTGGCCACCCCAGGGTCCACACACGCAATGGCGCATGGTCAAAGAGCCCAGCTCACAAACACACTCAGTCATGAACCTCGAGGAACGGGCAGATTCACCGATGAATTGTCATGTAGACGGGGAGCATGCTGGTATTCAAGTCCAGCGTCGACTTGCTGCCATCGTCAAGACAGCCCTTGGCCTCAGCATCCTCGGCTGCAGCGGCGAGGAAAGCATCGTCATCCTCATCGTCCGAGACGGGCCTGAGCCAGTCGCGCTCGATGCTCTGCCGGATCATGATGGAGGGCAAAATAAGCAAACAAAGGAGATTTAGCACTACGGCCTGCACGATTGATACAGAAAGACAGGGACCGGACTTGGGCGTGCACGATTGGTAGAGAAAGACGAGGAACAAATTTGGAAGCCGTTCCCCTGGCGTCAGATCCGAGACTCCTCCAAGACGTCCAAGAAGCGGAAGCAGAAGCAGAAGCAGAAGCAGAAGCAGAAGCAGAAGCAGACGCAGCGTTTAAGGGGAGCAATAAATGAGGCGTGCCGGTGTAATTTAGGCGCATCTCTCGGAGCTGGCCCCCCTGAGATTCCAGACTCCCTACCTAGACTAACACGTCCCTGGGATGCGCGGCCACTGTCCTAATTTGGCCAGCTCTTTTTCCGGATCGTGCATCGCGCGGGTCGTCTATCGTGGATCTAAGACATTGGCCAATCATAGAGGCGTCGGCACCCATCCACCGCGTAAATTGATCCCATTCTTAATGAAACAGCCGAGCTGTCAGTTGTCACTCACTGACACCCACCTCTCGGTGATGCTCGGGATGGATCGGGTTGTCTAGGGCCGGTGCCAATTGCGCTCCGTTGCCCCGTCGCAGGGACAGCCGAGAAATACCCGGACTCAGGCTGCGGAAGCTGTAGGCTGTAGGCTGTAGGCTGTAGGCTGTAGGCTTGTAGCTGGGATGGCGGTGCGCCCGGAGGCTAACTCCCGATAGGGACCGACTGAGCCGTTAAATTCCCACCGGCTGCCGAAATCAAGAAGACCAACAAGTCATTCAATTGCTTCGCCCAGCCCAGCCCATCCTCTGCAATTGCACGCCAGCTCCATCCCCCGAGCCCTCAGTCTCGCCCTCGAATTGCGAGTTTTCTCTGCCCTTGCCCGCAGCCAATTGGACCCTCCAGCCCTCGGAATAGCGTTTCGCCCGCAAGCCGCAACCTGCCCATCATGCTTCGAACCGTCACGGGACGCGCCGCCTCGGCTCTTGCGAAGTCAGCGCTGCCTCGGGTCTCTCGAGCAGCGGCGCTCACATGCTCGCCTTCCCCGCAGCTACGACTCCAGGCTCAGACTTCTGCCGCTGGCCTTCGACTCTCCAGAGCCATCCACAGCACTTCAGTCAGAATGTCCCAAACACGAACTGAGAGCGATGCCTTTGGCGAGATCCAGGTCCCCGCCGACCGATACTGGGGCGCCCAGACGGAGCGTTCTCTCGAGAACTTCCGCATCAACCAGCCTCAGGACCGCATGCCCCCGCCTATTGTCAAGGCTTTCGGTATCCTGAAGGGTGCTGCGGCCACTGTCAACATGAAGTTTGGCCTCGGTGAGTACGCAATTGACCGTCATGGGCGCTGGTTCCGTTCAGAAAGCTCGGGGCCAGCTCCGGAAGCTTGACTTATATACCCTCACTCTCTCTCACCTCGGGTACAAGTCAGCAGGAGATGGCTTTGAGCTACCAGCTCCCCATGCTCAACAAACCACGCTTCGTAAAACGAGCAGCTCACTAACAGTTCATCGTCACAGACCCCAAGATCGCTGCGGCCATCCAGGAGGCTGCCAAAGAGGTCGCTGATGGCAAGCTCCTCGACCACTTCCCCCTCGTTGTCTGGCAGACCGGTTCCGGCACCCAGTCCAACATGAACGCCAACGAGGTCATCTCCAACCGTGCCATCGAGATCCTTGGAGGCACCATGGGAAGCAAGAAGCCCGTCCACCCCAACGACCACGTCAACCGCAGCGCCTCCTCCAACGACACCTTCCCCACCGTCATGCACATTGCCGCCGTCCTCGACATTGAGGGCTCGCTTCTCCCCGCCCTCCGCAGCCTGCGAGAGGCTCTCCAGAAGAAGGTTGATGAGTTTGAGGCCAAGAAGATCATCAAGATCGGCCGTACTCACCTTCAAGATGCCACACCCCTTACTCTCGCCCAGGAGTTCTCCGGCTACGTCGCCCAGCTCGACTTTGGTATCAAGCGCGTCGAGAGCTCTCTGCCCGACCTGCGACTCCTCGCTCAGGGTGGTACTGCCGTCGGAACTGGCATCAACACCTTCGAGGGCTTCGCCGAGGCTATTGCCGAGGAGGTCACCAAGATGACCGGCACCGAGTTCAAGACTGCCCCCAACAAGTTTGAGGCTCTTGCCGCCCACGACGCCATTGTCCAGGCCCACGGCTCTCTCAACACCCTCGCTGCCTCCCTCACCAAGATCGCCCAGGACGTCCGATATCTCGGCAGTGGTCCCCGCTGCGGTCTTGGCGAGCTGAACCTGCCCGAGAACGAGCCCGGTAGCAGCATCATGCCCGGCAAGGTCAACCCCACACAGTGCGAGGCCTTGACCATGGTGTGCGCCCAGGTCATGGGCAACCACGTTGCTACCACCATCGGCGGCATGAACGGCCAGTTTGAGCTCAACGTCTACAAGCCTCTGGTCATCCGCAACCTCCTCCACAGCTCTCGTCTGCTGGCTGACGGCATGCGATCCTTCGAGAAGAACCTGGTTGCTGGTCTCGTCGCCAACGAGGAGAAGATTGCCAGCATCATGAAGGAGTCGTAAGTATCTCCAGACTATCTAGTTGGTTTTTTTTTTGTGAACACAAGACTAACATGACTCACCAGCCTCATGCTCGTTACTTGCCTCAACCCCAAGATCGGCTACGACATGGCCAGCAAGGTGGCCAAGAACGCCCACAAGAAGGGTCTCACCCTCAAGGAGAGTGCTCTGGAACTCAAGGCATTGACTTCGGAAGAGTTTGATACCCTGGTGAAGCCTGAGCTGATGGTTGGCCCCAGCCCTTACAAGGGTTAAGCCGATCGCCCAAAATGTGCAAACAAGTGACAATGCTGACGGATTGTCGTGTACAAAAC